>ML815553.1:61526-80152 GCA_009831015.1 Picea engelmannii
AGACCTAGACTTTATTTTCCTAGGCTCAGCGACATTTTATTAGGGGAAAGGTTTAAATCTTCCTTAACACGTTATTCATCCTAAATCCATATAGGTTTATCCAATTATTAAATAACAACACGACGTGCCCTTCAGGACGCACTAGGTTCTCCAAGGGTGCCACTCACCTCTTTCTGTTTCTCTTGCGCGACGTGCCCTTCAGGACACACTACGTTCTCCAAGGGTGCCACTCGCCTCTTTCTATTTCTCTTGCGCGACATGCCCTTTAGGATGCACTACGTGCTCCAAGGGTGCCACTCGCCTCTTGACTGACTTGGTAGACATCAAAAACCCCTGGAGTCAATACTCCACCAAGTGATCTTGTGGGAGACTAAGGGCATCTAAGGAATAAGGCCCCTGCCTCATTGCACACCCCTTAGAATCATCGTGAGCGACTGTCGCGGTCTGCCCTTAGGGCATCGTGGGTCCTCTCGAACTAGGTAATCGTTAACCTACATTTCGAGCCACAGTGGGAGTGCTAGTAGGTTGTGGCAGGGTTGTTGTCCACACCTCTCCCTCAACATCTCTGGTAGTCATGTGTGACCCCTCTACTCCACATGTTAGTCTGGTCGGAAAGTTATCGTCAACCTGCATCATCAACGAATCATGTCAGAAAGATATCCATAATCATATAATCTAATCAGATGCACTAATATCACATATAAAACAATCAAACCCCAATAGTTCACTCCTCGACGAGATCCAAAGTTCAAGGGGTTCCATCAATGCCTCTACATCCTCGAGGTCCAAAATCCTACACACTTAGTAAAACCGAGTCAATAGCACATGTCTATGTCAATGCAGCAAAACAACATGTCATCAATCCATAATGCCTCATAATCAGAATCAAATGTTTAATAGTATAATAATCTGGATCTCTTGCGAGCAAGTGTCCTCAAAGAATAAGTTTGCTCAGTGTGCACAAGAGTGGGATGTTACAGATTTTTCTCGTTGATCCCTCTTGGTGAATTCTTTGAGCAATGTCATTACACCTATCTTGCTTTGATCAATGCTCTTAATAAGAAACTCTCACAATTCCCAGTTACATTTAAAGAGGAAATCACTACTCCACATGACTTCTATTAATTGTTAAGGATTGGATGATGACCTAAAACTTGTGTTCAGGTTACAAGTCCCCTAACTACAATCTTTTCTTCATAAGAGAACATTTAACCTTATAATTTGTTGTCTATTCTAAACATAATGTTTACATTATTAAAACCCTTGTAATAACAAGGAGGAAGTCAAGATTTTATGTGTCTTACTCTCAAACCTTGATTCATAAACTATTATGTGAACCATGCTAAAACGTTTCATTTCAATTCTTAGTTTATGTAAAATATATTGGGTTATGCGTACTTTGTCCTCCAACATATATGTTCTATTGTGTTTTTATTCTCCCGCTTCCAAAATCACCATGACTAAAACACTATGATTCTTACAACGATCATGCCTTCCCAATCGATCGAGCTTGGTTGGTTCATGGAAAATCTTGAGAGAGACATGGGCCATTCAACTTTGAACCCTCCTCTCCTTCGACATGTAAGCAATCTTGAGTTTTATCAACACGATAAGTGGTGGTCTGGTTCAGGATTATCTTCGCCTTTTGAGCTCTCAATTGTTATGGTGAGGTATTTAGATCTATCCCTATTTTTTTATGATGATATACTTATGTTACAAATCATGTGTTTATTCTCTGATAGGGTTAGTATATCCTTTGTTCAATTAGCCTACCTATCAGCCTATTTGCAGAGCTCATGGCTCCTGTAGTAAAGGTAAAAGAAGAGCCAAACAACCATAGAGGTCTGACTTACCCACACTAGTATAACATAGTTCAAACCCGTAATGGTATAACATAGACATTTTTTGTGGGATTTTTCTGACCAAACGGTAAAGAATTTGATGAAACCGTCAAAAACGCATTTCCAAAATGGGATCATTTACTGTCCTCGCAAGCAGTTTCTTCATAAACTAAACTATTTGAGAGATAGGTTCCATTTATAAAACACAATTTCTGAGAAATTATGTGGCAGTTGAGGGATTACTTCAAGGTTGTAGAGGAGACAGATCTTCTTCGGGATATATCTAAAGGGATTGATTTGGAAGTTCAACCTAATATTGATCCTCCCCCCATTTTGTGAATCGATAAAATCATGCCCCTATTTCTCCTGTAAATGTAGCACATGCTCAATGTAGGGATGATCTTAGGGGCTAAATTTTGCTCATGGGCTAATTTTCCATGGTTTTTCCCAAAAAAATATTCACTATTCTAAAAATGATTCACCCAAATTCTATACGATAAAATTATTTTACCTTGAAAATCGCCAAACTTTTATATAAACTATATAAAATCCTTAGAAATTTGAATAATTTTAAAAAAATATCGCCAAAAATTTATAGTTGGAATATGAAGGATTAGTAATATTCGTCAAGGTTTCTACATTTTAAAATAAATTTTCATCCCTAAAATCATCCCTGGCTCAATGTCTAGAAGCAATTCTTAATTTATTGAAAGACAACCCTATGAATTGTTTCTAATAGAATAAGAAATCAATCCCTGAGAGGACTAATCTTCACAACGATCCACAAGAAGATCAAATCCAGAATAAGCAAGCAATTGATTTTAATGTTTTGATTTTAATGTTTTTTTATTATTTATTTTTATTAATTTTTTAATGTAAAGTTAGAGTGATATAATCTATTTGTATAATTATCTATTTTTAACAAGAACTAGAAAAAGATGTTTTCTTTTGGCATTATTAAAATCATTAAACATTGAATATATGTGTGTGTGTGTTTTTAATTTAATATTTTAAGTTTCAGAACACTTACTCGTGCTTTATGGCATAAATTATCAAAACCCGAAAAAATAGACAGCTGAAAATCAAATCTATAATAGAGACAATTTTGGACAACTCAAATCGTCATATGTATATGTAAAGATGAAGTTCATGACAGTATCTCTAAAAAAAAATGGTATATATTTAGTTTAAAATAATTTCACTCAATGTCTTGTCATCATGCCATATTGTAAATGAAATATACATTTTACAAAAGATATTAAAATATAATTTTCTTTCTTCACCTACATTTAAATATGGGTCACCTTAGCATCATTAAAGTCATTATTCTTTTGTTGTGTATTGTTTTAAAATTATTCAAGGTAGTACTTGTGATACATTGAGATACCATCATTTCTTTAACCAGTGTGGATTCACACTTTTGATTAGGAAAATATGTATCAAGATCAATGGACAGAATATCATAAGTGGATTTAGTCAATCCTCTAATTATGATTTTTCCTGTATACTAGACAATTAAAAACATTTTGATGATTACACTATTCTCTCTTCTCCATTTACATGATTTATTATCATAGTAAGGAATTCATAATTATTGACGTAGACATCAAAGGAAGTATGTTGGTATCATGCGATGATGTTTCATACTAGGAAAACTACTTTTACAATAGTGGTATTCCTTTACTAAAGAAAAGCACAATCTATTTCCTTGCATGCGTTCAAATCGAATATTTGTACTAGAGAATGGGGCCAACTTGGCATTACTAAAGTCATTGAACATTGAATGTACATTTAGGTTGTCTCTATTAGGAAGAAAGAATTGGAACATTGGGTTAGTGTTTGTAGAGTTCTTTTGTTGTTTTGTTGGTTTAAAATCATTCAAGGTAGTAATGGTGACACAATGAGTTACCATCATTTCTTTACCCAACGTAAATTTCCACTTTTGAATAGAAAAATATGCTCCGAGAGCATTGGTGAGAATATTTAATAAAAAAAGACACACTCTCTTTCCTCAAATACATTCAATTATTGAATCTTCCTACCAGAGAATGGGACTACCTTGATTAGTGTCTGTATAATTCTTTTGTTGCGTAGTTGGTTTAAAATCATTTGAGGTATACCATCATTTATTTACCAATGTGGATTTCGAGTTTTAATTAGGAAAATAGGTATCAAGAGAATGAGTGAGAATCTCATAAGTGGCTTGCGTTGATCCTCTTATTATGGTTGTGCTTTTAA
This sequence comes from Picea engelmannii, assembly GCA_009831015.1. Taxonomy (NCBI): domain Eukaryota; kingdom Viridiplantae; phylum Streptophyta; class Pinopsida; order Pinales; family Pinaceae; genus Picea; species Picea engelmannii. The sequence goes on from ML815553.1 coordinate 65,606, forward strand.
AATTAAACTTTAAAAACACATCGATGATAATTCTATCACTTCTTCTCCATTTACCATGATTTATCATCATAATAAGGAATTTAATGTTATGGAGGATGACATCCACGGGAATTCCTATGATGAATCTTAAGAAAACCTGGATGTTGTGGAAAGGAAAATCATTGTCATGCTCCTTAGCCTAAGTACCAAAGGAACTATAGTGCAACCACACAAACATATGCACATACAACCAATTATCCATCGGCATTAGGCTCATATGAAATATGTTGGGATTTCTTTCCTTTTGTTGAAAAAATATATTCTATGATATTACATTATGACAAGACCTTTTAGGAAAAAATAGCAAATCTTGACCAATAGGAAAATAAAGTCTTTAATATTTAAAAATGGAAATTACAATTTCTATATTCGAAAATTTACGTTTAATTAAAAAAACAACCCTACATTCTAAAATATAGAGATATTTTTTACGTTAGGGGATTTGTACAAGTAGGGTTAATCATGGAACTGATTACAAAGTCCCTACCACACAAGGACATATAGTCAAATATCCTTTCACCTATATTTTTCACAAGATTAGGAGTTATAATATTATACAAAATAATACATACATTATGGGTATCCTTTTAAAGTGGACAATTTATTGTTGAATAGATTGACCACCAATTTTGTGAAGTTATGTCCACTTCTTTGTGACTTTTTTGAGACATGTTTATTGTAATTACAAGGCTCCATAGAATCTCCACAAATTCCACTTGATCAATCTATTTTGGAGATTGGTTCTCTTTCATTTTGGCGAGTTTGGATTTTTTTATGTATTGTGTTGTCCACTCTAAGTTTTGGCCCTGAAATTACCATTTTTTAAGTGGGGAAAATGTCATTGGTTTATTACTTTGTATTCATTTTCATGTGCATGGGTGTTTTTTTTTTTCCTTCATTTTTTGGTCTAATATGATATATGAATGGGTTTTCGAAAGGATATTTTTTTCACTATCTCTCGTGAGACTTAGCTACACAAATTCTATTAGGGTGATGGAAGGGTTTAAACACATTTGAAAAAATTCTTAATAAAGACAAGGATTTTCCTTGCCATCATTTGTGGATGACACCAAATAAATTTCCTTTAATGTGCACTTCAATAACATTGAACTCCTTTTTATAATCATAAATCATGGTTAACATATAATAAATGATAATATAATCATTGATATTTTAACCCAATCATAATTAATGTTGGACAATTGGTTTGATAGTTAGTTGTCATTGATGTCAACCCTTGAAGAGTGATATTGGAGATTGATGTCAACCCTTAGAGATTGATGTCAACTCTTGGAGAGGTCCATTGATGTGGACAAGATCATTGGATAGTTTATTATCACTTGTATGATCGAGATTGATGGTGAGTTAGTTGATGAAGACGGATAACACGTTCCAATAGCCCCGACGATATGGTTTTGGTACCCGAAGTTGATTAAGAAATATGTACATGAAGGACAATTAAATTATTGGTAAGACTACCATAGATGGATAGTACACGGCATTTCATTTCCGGTGATATGTGTAACGCCACGTGGTTCCTCACAATAATGGAGATATGAACTTTTAAAGTTGGAAGCCCCAAAGAGTGGTCAAGAAGCCCCTAGTTGGTTACAAGTCTTGGTCAAAGAGTAAAATAGTTGTAACAAGAAACCCCTAATATAAGAAAGAGTTTACCTAGCAAAAGTATAAATACACCTCAAGAGTCTCTGATTTGCACACACACTTACACTGAAAATCTATCTTGTGAATGTTATCGTTTATCTTTATATTGGAAAATCTACTAATGATTATGAGGTTGAAGTGGCAACATTTTTCTGAGGAAACGAAGGTATCGTTGGCTCCCCCAACCAGAACCCTATCATTTTACGTTGAAAATACGGTGTTAGCCATAAAATTGTTAGTCATCCAGTAATGGTGTCTCCATCGGATTAATAGACCTCTTGTAAATATGTTGTTTAAGTGCTTTCGGTTAGTTCTACGTACAATTTTTAGTATACTTGAATTGTATGTTAGCTTGAGTATGTTATGTTTTACATCATGATTTCATGCTTATCTTTAATTTCATGACTACAAAGAATGAAATTAAGGATTTTTCTCATTGATCCCGCTTGGTGAATTCTTTAAGCAGTTTCATTATACCCATCTTGCTTCGATTAATCCTCTTAATAAGCATCTCTCACAATTCCAAGTCACATTTAAAGAGGACATCTCTACTCCACATGACTTCTATTAATTTTTAAGGATTGGATGATGATATAAAACTTTTTTGCAGGTTACAAGTCCCCTATCTACAATCTTTGCTTCATAAGAGAACATTTAACCTTATAATTTGTTGTCTATTCTAAACATAATGTTTGCATTATTAAAACCCTTGTCATAACAAGGAGGAAGTCAAGATTTTATGTGTCTTACTCTCAAACCTTGATTCATAAACTATTATGTGAACCATGCTAAAAAATTTCATTTCAATTCTTAGTTTAAGTAAAATATATTGGGTTATGTGTACTCTTTCCTCCAACATATCAGTTCTACTATGTTTTTATTCTCTCGGTTCCAAAATCACCATGACTAAAACCCTATTATTCTTAGAATGATCATGCATTCCCAATCGATCAAGCTTTGTTGGTTCATATAAAATCTTGAGAGAGACATGGGTCATTCAGCTTTGAACCCTCCTATCCTTCGACATGTAAGAAATATCGAGTTTTATCAACATGATAAGTGGTGGTTTGGTTCAGGTTGATCTCCTCCTTTTGATCTCTCAACTGTTATGGTGAGATATTTAGATCTATCCATATTTTTTTATGATTATATACTTATGTTAAAAATCTTGTGTTTACTCTTTGATAGGGTAAGTATATTCTTTTTTCAATTACCCTACATATCAGCCTATTTGCAAAGCTCATGGCTCTTGTAGTAAAGGTAAAAGAAGAGCCAAACAACCACATAGGTCTTACTTACCAACACTAGTATAACATAGTTCAAACCCGTAATGGTATAACAGAGACATTTTTGTAGAATGTTTTCTGACCAAATAGTGAAGAATTTGACGAAACTGTTAGAAATCCATTTCCAAAATGGGATCATTTATTGTCCTTGCAAGCAGTTTCTTCAGAAACTAAACAATTTGAGAGATAGGTTCCATTTTCTAAAACACAATTTATGAGAAATTTTGTGGTAGTTGACGGATTAGTTCAAAGTTGCAGAGGAGATAGATCTTCCTTGGGATATTTCTGAAGGGATTGATTTGGAAGTTCAACATAATATTGATCCTCCCCCCTTTTGTGAATCGATAAAATCATGCCCCCATTTCTCCTTTAAAGGTAGCACATGATCAATCTCTAGAAGCAATTCAATTAATTGAAAGACAAACCTCTAAATTGTTTCTAATAAAATAAACAATCAATCCCTGAGAGGACTAATCTTCACAACGATCCACAAGAAGATTAGATCTAGATTAAGCAAGCAGTTGATTTTAATGTTTTTATTTTAATGATTTTAAGGTTTTTTTATTATTTATTTTTATTCATTTTTTAATGTAAAGTTAGAGTGATATAATATATTTGTTCAATTATTTAATTTTAACTAGAATTAGAGAAAGAGGTTTTATTTTGGCATTATTAAAATCGTTAAAAATTGAATATGTGTGTGTGTGTGTGTGTGTGTGTGTGTGTGTGTGTGTGTGTGTTTAATTTAATATTTTAAGTTTCATAACACTTACTCACTTTATGACAAAAATTATCAAAACCCGAAAAAATAGATCCTTGAAAATCAAATCTATAATAGAGACAATTTTGGGCAGCTGAAAACTTCATATGTATATGTAAAGATGAAGCTCACGACAATATCTCTAAAAAAATTTGTTATATATTTACTTTAATATAATTTCACTCAATGTCTTGTCATCATGCCATATTGTAAATGAAACATACATTTTACAAAAGATATAAAAATATAATTCCTCTTTCTTCATCCTCATTTAATTATATGGGTCACCTTAGCATCACTAAAGTAATTATTCTTTTGTTGTGTATTGGTCTAAAATTATTCAAGGTAGTACTTGTGATACATTGAGATACCATCATTTCTTTATCCAGTGTGGATTTCCACTTTTGATTAGGAAAATATGTATCAAGATCAATGGAGAGAATCTCATAAGTGGATTTGGTCAATCCTCTAATTATGATTTTCCTTGGACATTTAAAAACATTTTGATGATTACACTATTATCTCTTATCCATTTACCATGATTTATGATCATAGTAAGGAATTCATAATTATTGACGTAGACATCAAAGGAAAGTACTTTGGTATCATGTGATGATTTTTCATAGTAGGAAAACTACTTTTACAATAGTGATATTCCTTTATTAAAGAAAAGCACAATCTCTTTCCTTGCATGCATTCAAATCGAATCTATGTACTGGAGAATGGGGCCAACTTGGTATTACTAAAATCATTGAACATTGAGTGTACATTTAGGTTGTCTCTATTAGGCAGAAAGAATTGGAACATTGGGTTAGTGTTTGTAGAGTTATTTTGTTGTGTTGTTGGTTTAAAATAATTCAAGGTAGTAATGGTGACACAATGAGATACCATCATTTATTTACCCAACGTAAATTTCCACTTTTGAATAGAAAAATATGCACTGAGAGCATTGATGAGAATCTCAAAAGTGGATTTGGTCAATCCTATGATTATGATTGTGTTTGTATAGTAAACATTTAAAACATTTCTATAATTGCATAATTATTTCTTCTCCATTTACCATGATTTATTATCATAGTAAGGAATTCAGATTTATTGAGGTGGACATGAAAGGGAAATGCTTTGACATCATGTGATGATGTTTTCTATTAGAAAAACTACTTTTTACAAAATTTGTGTATCTTTAATAAAAAAACACACACTCTCTTTCTCCAAATACATTCAATTATTGAATCTTCCTACCAGAGAATGAGACTACCTTGGGTAGTGTCTGTATAATTCTTTTGTTGTGTAGGCGGTTTAAAATCATTTGAGGTATACCATCATTTCTTTACCATTGTGTATTTCTACTTTTAATTAGGAAAATATGTATCAAGAGAATGAGTGAGAATATCATAAGTGGCTTGATTCGATCTGTTGGATTACTAAGAGGGGGGGGTGAATCAGTAATAGAGTAATTTAATCCTTTTTAACCATATAATCCAAGTGTTATATCAATGAAGCATTATCATCCAATAACTGCAAAGTAAATAAGAAATGAACAAATCAACAATCATACACATACACAGTACACCAGTGTTTTACGTGGAAACCCAAATAGGGAGAAAACCACAGAATGTTATTTCTTATATGTCTTGAATAATTATATTCATTGGAAGCACCAACTTCCTTTGTTTTCTAGCTGCAAGTGGAAGGAGGCTCAAACCCCCTAGTTTCTCAGGCTACAACCTGAAGGAAGCTCCAACTCCCCAATTCTATGGCTACAACTAGAAGGAGGCTACAACCCCTATGTTCTCTAGATACAACCGGAAGGTGGCTACAACTACCTGTCCTTGCCCCGTCCAACCACCCTGAAGTAGAAGTAGAATGATGAAACCAATGTCACACTATCACTGTGAGATATACCATTGTAAACCTGTACCAATAAATCTGAACCATGCATCAACTTGTACCTCAATCTGTAATCAATATGTACCATAAACAAGTGCATTAACCATGCACCAACCTGTACCAAACAACCTGTAATCAACATGTACCATAAAAAAGTGCATCCAACCATGTAAAAAGTATGTACCAATCATGTGTTTCAACTACTCATCAAATATGACTCATCAATATGTACCAACATCATCAACTATACACCTCATGTATGTGCCAACTCATAAACTACTTGTCTCAACCATGTACTCAACATGTACCTCAACCAAAATCCATCATCAATTTCATCATCCAAATCTGATTTGTAGCTTTGTAATAGACCTAGTGTATATTATCACATTCCTACATACCTTCCTTAACTTTAACAACAAGAAACTAGCATTTTCATCAAACTTTTCTTTAGTCTCACATGCCTAGTTTTGGATTAGTCAACAACCCTAAATTGAAGTAATCATAACTTTGTACCTATAATGTATAAAGATATAAAACTAATACAAAATGTTCTTTAATGTGTTTAATGAAATTCCTCCAAGTGTCACTACTTGGAACCTCTCAGAAAAGGATTTATAGCAAAAATGGCATACCTTGTTGAATTCCGGCTTATTCTAGAGAGAGACCTTGTAGAGCGTGCCCCGCATGGAATATTTGTTGAAATGATATGAAACTATTACAAATAATACTATAGACTGTACCCTAACCAACACATTTGGTTTCACTGAATTTGGATCTTTTATGAAGAATTTATGATGTTTTTACCCGAAACACTTGTTTTTTACTAGTTTCAGGACTAGCCACAAACCCTATTTTCCACGGAGTGTAACTCCAAAAATACAAAGAACCACAAGATAAATTATTTACCACATATACTTGGATATGTTTTCTCAATGGAATAGCAATTTCACAGTCTGAATCATTATAGAAAAAAAGTTATATCGAAAATGGTGAGATGACCTGTAAATAACATACCTTAGAAAGCACCATCAAAAGAATTTATCCTTCCTTGCATTTTGGCCTTCTTTTCTTCACCTTCCCTCAGAATTTTGGCTTAGATATACTTGGTTACCTCAGACACCTATATATATTCAATATTCTCAAGTGTATCTAAAATTAGAGAGCCTTTCCTCTTATTTATACTCTCCAAGTAGCTTCCTTAAAAACATTTTCTAGTTCACTTGGCCCCACTTTCCTTATTTTAGAGTTAACCCACTTCTAATTTCTCCATTAAATTTATTATTGAAATAATTTATTTTGTATTCATTTTGAATTATAATACATGCATTACTTCACTTTATTATTTACCTTTTAAAATCTCTTAAACCACTTTGACTACTTTGACTTTTTGGGGCTTTTAGATGACATATGAGGGTCCTCCAGCTTTGTAAGGCCATAACTCTCAAACATGAGGAGTTATGTGACATTCCACATACCACCAGAAATGGACTAACATGTACTATCCATCTATAATAGTATTGCCTTCAAATATAGCAAAACTCATACCGTTATCCATCAAACAAACTTGGGTCCATTACCCAAACCTGGGTTCTCCAACTTCACATGGTCATAACTCTCTAACCGTGAGGAGTTATGTGGTGTTCTACATACCACCAGAAATGGCATGGAAATCATTATCCATCTAGGATAGTTTCCCTAAAAAATTCACTATCCTTCATCTAATTATTCCACAATTAAGAATGGGTTCTCTTACTCCGCAAAGCGTCTTCCCGTGAGGGATTTCACCATAAGGGGACCACTTTGGAGTTCATCCATATTTACTTCTTATCAACCATGAAAAAACAATAATGAGTCATATTTACATNAGCGTCTTCCCGTGAGGGATTTCACCATAAGGGGACCACTTTGGAGTTCATCCATATTTACTTCTTATCAACCATGAAAAAACAATAATGAGTCATATTTACATAAAAAAATATTGGGTCCATTACCCAAACCTTTGTGCTATAGATATTTCTTCAAGTTTTGACATCAATGACAACCAACCTTAATCAACAATCTCCCCCTTTGGCATTGATGGAAACACTTTGATGCAATACTGAAATCATATCACTCATGCTTCGCCTGGAACCATGCCACTGTCCTTTGCATCTGATAAATCTGCTCCCCCTGGAACCATGTCTCTATCCTTTGCATCTGATAAATCTGCTCCCCCTGGAACCATGCCTCTGTCCTTTGCATCTGATAAATCTCTCCCCCTTTGTCATCAATGGAAAAGTTATCTTTCCATCCAGGGCTACTCCCCTTGACTGAACTGTCCTCTTATGGTGCTTCCTCGTGTACATCTAAGACATATAATATAAGCATTCAAAAAGCATTCATTTTGGAGTAAAAATAACTCCAAGTCTTTGGCGAATATATTCAAAGGCTTCCCATGGAAGTGGTTTTGTAAAGATGCCTTCCACTTGTTCTTTTGTTCCCACATACTCAACTTTGATGTTCTTTTCTGCAACCTATTCCCATAGAAAGTGATACTTGATTGGAATGTGCTTCGTCTTGGAGTGCATCACCGGGTTTTTTTAGATACTGATGGCACTTGTATTATCGCAATATATTGGAATGGGCTCATCATACTCAACCTGTATATCTATCAAAGTTTGTTTCATCCAAATAACCTATGTACAATATGATGTTTCTACAATATACTCTGCCTCGGTTGTAGATAGAGATACTGATGATTTTTTCTTGCTTAGCCATGATACCAAAAAATCACCTAAGTAGAATGTTTCTCCACTAGCGCTGCATCGGTCATCTATACAACCTACCCAAACTACATTTGTGTAGGCAATAAGTGATATATCTTTTCCTTTTGGATACCATAATCCAAACTCTTATGTTCCTTTGAGATATCTGAAGATCCTCTTTACTACTAATGCATGTGATTCCTTTGGTGCTTCTTGAAATCATGCCACCTGTCCAACTGCCTGCATTACATCTGGTCTAGATGCAGTCACATATAGTAGGCTTCCAATCATTGACCTGTATTGCCTCTGATTTGTAGACTTTAAATCATCATCTTTTCTCCTGGCGAATTTACACTTGCCAGATTTGACAAGGTTGTTGAATGCCCCTATTTGTCATGATCCGCGTTGGCCTCCTATGCCGACGAAGTTCCCATCGAACATTCCAAAGTTTGAAGCCAAGCCTAATGAAGATCCAAGAGATCATGTGACTACCTTTCATCTTTGGTGCTTATCTAACTCATTGAAAGATGACTCCGTACAATTGTGATTGTTTCAACGTACTCTCATTGGGAGTGCCGCGAAATGGTACATTGAGCTCGATCGCTCAAGATGCTCTTCTTTTTGAGAACTGGCGATGGATTTCCTTAACCATTTCTAGTTACCTGTGAGATACGACGCTGGCACAGAGCTTCTCGCTAATTTCGAACAAACACCAATAGACCATATCTCTGATCACATCCGAGAATGGAGACGCCGGAAGAGTTTAATCAAAGTACTAGTTCCACCAGCATTCCTGCTTGAGTGGTTCCTTAAGTCTTTGGTCCCGCAATTATCCAAAGATGTTGCGACGTTAGGAGTTTTCTCAGAAGAAGACGCCATCATGAGGGCTCAACAGTTTTAGCTCATCTATTCTCAGTCTGGTTTATTATACAACATCTTGTCAGATGCACCACGTTCAATACTGGATAAAACTAGATAGAGAGTTGGACCACATGTCGATGGTATTGTTGGTTCAGAAAAAACCAAGCCTACTGAGAAATTGACAAAAAAGTTTCAGCAGTTATCCATACAACACACAACGGCCAACCAAACTACTGCATTGGCTGCTCCCCCTACCAAAACGTTGGAAGCACACACTATGCAGTCAACTAACCCAAAGGCCACCCAGCAGCCTGAAGGGAAGAAAAAACAATGAAAGAAGGGTAAGGGGGATAAAAAACCCAACGATAATGCTGGCGGGGACAACACTGAAAAATGGAAGGCAGGGTATCCTTGCAACCTATGTGCGGAAGACCACCCAACCCATCTATGTCCTCGACTTGCAGAGGCCCAAAAGTTTGTCACGCAACAACAACAGGCGGTGTTGACGAACCCATTTCTACATGGGAAAAATCTAAATCAAGTCTCTACAAGTATGGAAGGGGGTAGCCAAGTAAACTTCCCACCTCCGAACAACCCCTCATCCGTGAACGTATATATGGTTAGGGGTGATTCTTTCATATCAACTAGAGTGCACGATTATAGTAAACCAAGCGCTTTTGAGAAGGGTAAAGAATCTGACCTCCCATCTCTTCCTCTACAGATTGAGAAGACGTTGGGAGAAACAATGACACGCATTCCAAAAAGTGCATTTAAAAAAGATTCTCATAACCCAAACGCAAGGGCCACCCAGAACTACTCTGTGGTGGAATATTTATCACAAACCCCTTGTACGATGTCGGCTTTGGAGGTCCTCCAAAGCTGCCCTGCTCAGAGGAAAGCCTTGTTAACCGCATTGGGCTCTACTGAGACTTGTAATCTGGGTACCATCATGTTAGATACAATTGACTTAAAACCTCGTCTGCCTTACCACGTAGTGTTTCAGATAGTAGTGGCTTACCACATGAAAAATTTTACACGGAATATCTTCCGCACAGTGGTCGACAAGGGTGCCTCAACATGCGTTATGTCATTGGCATGTTGGAAGGCCATTGGCCAGCCCGTTTTGTCTCCATCACCTACTCTCCTCAGTGCTTTCGATGGTCGTTCATTCCGACCACATGGCATCGCTCCTTCTTTCCCTGTGCAGTTAGGAGGGAAAACCGTGTGTGTCGAAGTAGAGGTAGTCGATGCTCCCCTCGACTATAACCTCTTGTTAGGACAGAGTTAGACTTATGCTATGCAAGCTATGGTTGCTAGGTCTTGTTGTTTCCACACGAGGGTTGAATAGTGACCATTGATCAATTGTCTTTCTCTAGACCTGACCCAGCTTTGGGGGCGTCCACAGTCTCGATGATTGATAATCCTCAACCAGGTGTTGTTAATGTAGGAGTTGGTTTATGCCCATCCTTGATGGGTACCTTCAATTACCCACCGCCTCAAGGCGATATCAAATTTATTTCCAATCACCATAAGGTTGAGATTTTTCAAATTTCATCATTCCGCACGGCTTACTTCGAGGATCCATGGATACTTCCTTCCTCATCAGCCACGATGGATGAGACAGGGCACCTAGGCATGTCCATGCCCTTGTCTTCCACTGAAGTAGTGTACTCTTTAGTCCAGCAAGCTTCAACTAACACTGATCCGACTCCTGCACAAGAGTTAGATCCACTTCTAGAGCCTATTTGGGCTCAGGTTTCTCTTGCTAACATCGATTTGTTAGACTTAGTCTTACCTTCTGATGAAGCTGTAATCGAAGCAATGACTAGTCCAGACAAACATTGGGAAGATCTTCATCACAGATCATATTTTCTCCCAGAGTTAAGCCAAATCAAAGCAGGAGAATTCACCATGACCATGATGGGAGATCAGCCGTGTCCTATTAATCTCTTAGCCACACATGAAATTTATGCTGAGGGAAATATGGAAACTATCACTGAAACTATACCAATCAACATCTCTCGAAACCCTAGCATTGTGGAGAACTTCTTCGTCGAAGCGGATTGCTCCCCCGAAGAGATTCAAATCTACACGAATCTTTTCAAAGAATTCCACGATGTTTTTGCCTGGTCTTATGAGGAAATGCCCGGTATCGATCCAAAAATAGTTGAACATGAAATCACAACGTATCCTGATGCCAAGCTTGCTCAACAGAAGCTTCGTCTAGTTAATCCCAATAAAGCAGCAACCATCAAGATTGAGGTTGAGAAATTGCTAAAGGCAGGTTTTATATATCCTATCCATTTGACTCAATGGGTGTCAAATCCTGTGCCGGTCAATAAAAAACAAGGCACGATTCGTGTATGTACCGATTTGCGTGATTTGAACAAGGCATGTCCCAAAGATAATTTTCCAACACCATTCATCAACCAGATCATTGATGAATGTGCTGGTTGCAAATCCTTTTCTTCCATGGACGGTTTTTCAGGATATAATCAAATCCAAATTCAACTCGAAGACCAACACAAAATGGCATTCATTTGTCCGTGGAGAACATTCACATATTGTAAGATGCCTTTTGGCCTTAAAAATGTTGGAGCCACATTCCAATGGTCCATGTCTTTTTCTTTTCATGACCTCAAGCATATAGTCGAGGCCTACCTAGATGATTTAGCATCTCGATATTGCAAGAGAACGGATCATCCCACACACCTTAGGCTAATCTTTGAACATTGTCGCTACTTTAGAATTCGCTTGAATCCAAACAAGTGCAGCTTCTGCGTAACATAAGGACATTTGTTAGGTTTCATCATATCAACAACAAGGATCATGGTCGATCCTCTCAAGGTGGAGGCAATAATCTAGTTGCCCCCCCCCATGTACAATCCTTCAACTTCAGAGTCTACAAGGCAAAGAGAAAATTTTAAAACGCTTCATCGCCAACTATGCCGAAATCACCAAGGTCTTTATGCGCTTACTGAATAAAGACGTTCCTTTTTACTAGGACGAAGTTGCTCAATGCTCTTTCGACGCATTAAAACACGCCCTCACAACTGCACCTCTGCTACGGCCACCTAACTATAACAAAGATTTCTTATTATATTTGTTTTCCGCAGAGTCAACCATTGGCATGGTTTTAGTTCAGGAAGATGATTTGTTCTCAGAATACATGATCTATTACCTGAGCCAAGGCCTCGTAGGACCGAAACTTAATTATTCTCATATCAAAAAACTTGTGTTGGCAGCAGTTCATATTGTTCAATGGTTCCGTCATTATGTTATGTTTCGCAAGAGCACCGTCATTGCTGTCGTGAATCCATTCCAGTACATGTTGACACGATGGGTTATAGGCGGAAAAATCAGTAGATGGATAGTCATCCTCCAGGAATTTTACTTAGACTTTGTTTCAACAAAGTCCAAAAAGTCATTGGTCTTCACAGAGCTTATTTCGGAACTTTCGGTTGAGTCAGGTGACGTTGTGCCTAAAGAATCGCCTATCCGAGGAGATATGTTTTTGATCACATCTTCAGATCCCTGGTACGGAGATATACTTATCTGTATCTAGACTTTGAAGTGCCCCACTTCTACTTCTCGTGATGAGCGTCGGCGTATACGCCATCAGGATAAGAATTATCTCATACTCAATGATACGTTGTATCAAAGGTTTATACTGCATCTTACATCGATGTCTCACACATTAGGAGGCAGTCATCATGCTTAACGATTGCCATACCGGAGCTTGTGGCGGTCATTTGTCTGGGTTGGAAACAACCCAAAAGATTCTACGAGCAGGTTACTTCTGGCTGACACTTATCAAAGATTGTATAGAATTGGTCAAGAAGTGCCATTCGTGCCAAGTCTTCTCTCGGAAGATGAGGGCACATCCTGCTCCTATGTTTCCTGTCATCACAGTTGGTCCCTTCACTAAGTGGGGGATTGATTACACTACTTGCAACCCCCCATCAGCGAGGGGGCACCTCTATATCATCGTAGTTATAGACTACTTCACTAAGTGGGTCGAAGCTATGCCAATGTTTAAAGATGATGGAGAGACTACAACTCTCTTTTTATTCAACCAGATCATAGCAAGGTTCGGCGTCCCGAGAGAGATTGTTACTGACCATGGCAGTCACTTTCAAAACCAAATGATGAATGAATTAACATCAAATCCTGGGTTAAAGCAAGATCATTCATCACCCTACTACCCCTAAGCCAATGGGCAGGTGGAAGCTATAAACAAAACTCTTAAGACTATTCTACAGCGAACTATCAACTCAGCCAAGTCGAATTGGCATTTGATGTTATACTCGGCATTATGGGCTTACCGAACATTTGTTAAGACTGCAATCGGTTTATCACCTTTTCAACTCATTTACGGGCTGGAGGCAATCTTGCCCATCAAATGTCAGATCCCATCTCTAAAATTGGCAGTACAATTATTGCCAGACACTTCTCCACTTGAAGAACGGTTAGTACACCTTGAGCAGCTCAATGAGCAGCGTCGTGATGTGGCCCTGGCCAACGAGGCTCACAAACATAAGGTCAAGTGTCAATATGATAGGTTCATTCGTCCTCGGATTTTCTCTGAAGGCGACCTTGTCCTGGTCTATGACCAAGATAAGGACCCCCTGGGGGCAGGAAAATTCAAACCCATGTGGTTCGGACCCTTCATCATAAAAGAGGTATTAAAAAAGGGTGCTTATCGTTTGGTTGATTTTGAAGGGAATGCTTTAGCGGAGCCTAGAAATGGGCTCTACCTCAAGAAGTATTACTCATAGGTAGGTCACTGTGGGTAAATTTTTGTAACATATGTATAGTCTTTATACTATTACTTTTTAGTTTCTTTTAAATTCTATGGACGTGTCATTGATGTTATCTTTCGTCAATATGGCAGATGTCAACTGATTCTGAGGTGTTCGTTGGGTATGCAAACGGTGCTAGTTGGCACACTCGGAGGCTTGCCTCCACAACTTGGGTAATATTTACACCTCAGGGCCAGTTGTTATCTTCCGGAGGTATATGCTTAGGTGACACCACAAATAATGTCTCCGAGTATAGTGCAGTTATTGAGTTGCTTCGTGACACCTTGTCATTGGGTATATCTCATCTCCAGGTCTATCTCGACGCTCAACTGGTTGTGTCTCAGATAAACAGAGTATATCGGGTTCATGATCCATCCTTACACTGACGATTCCTTAGGGTACGTCTCTTAGAATGAAACTTTGATTATATTACATATTTTCATGTTCCTAGGAGATTAAACCAAATTACAGATACTCTAGCTAATCAAATTTTAGATTGGCAT
>ML815553.1:120064-165043 GCA_009831015.1 Picea engelmannii
GAATTGTCTTGAGAATACCATTGTTGAGTATCATAGTTCAAGAGATTCTTTTTATCTGCTTATTTCTGATTCCTTTTATTCTTTATATCCTGATCTATTCCTAGATTCTGGTGGACTTGACATCTTACCTACAACATCCTACTATTTTCCACCACAATCATATCCTTTCGATATGCTAAATTTTGGTCAAATCAATTCCAAACCTAACATTGATAAACTTGGATTTGATGCTTGTTCACTTTCATCACTCACATGGGAAGAGGACATGTTGCGAGATGATTTTACACAGTTTATTGTTGAAAAAGACAATGCATTATATTTTATGGAGATCAAACATTCTAAGTTTCATACTCGTTCTTTGCTTAGCTCGAATCTTAATGTTGATGCTTCACATTTTGAAATGATCAATCGCATCGAAGGAAACATTCAAACCAATGATCTAATCGATTTCACGAATCCTCCTATGATGAGCTTTCCATCGGTATATTCGTTTCATCAAAGTCATGGTTTGCATCCCCATTTTTGTGACAAGATCTTAGAGTGGCTTGAATATTCATATATGAAAAAAATTCATAATAAAGACAAAGTTGTGCTTGCTTTCTTTTTACCTAAGAATCTTGGAAGTAGGCGTGACATATTTCTTTTAGATACTCCATGTGAAGAAATTAATAAGTACTTAGAGAACTGTCAGAAGGATGGGGCGTTTCAGCCTTGGCTGATGGTTATTCCATTTCCTCATAATCCTGACGAGTTTTTCAAAACTACTTACACTCACCCATGCCATTATGAACCTTATCACGACAAGATTGCGCAATGGCTGGAGGATTCGTACAACAAGAATATCCGAGGAAATGGTAAGATCATGCTTACTTTGTTTCTAGATGTTGATTATGAAGGTAAGTGTGATATGTTTTTGTCATTTGTTGATATATTACCATTCTTTTTTATAATGCTTGATCTTGTTTTCATTATAGGATTAGAGTTACTCCGATGGCTACATTGGAAACATGACTTCACGTAGTATTCTGTTTTATTTAATAGTTAGGGTAGGTTTAGGAATAGGTTTTCTTGTAGTTTTATTTCTCACTATTTCTCTTTGTAATAATGCAGTCATGCACGCAAGTGGGCACACCACGAGAACCATAATACGGCTATTGTCAGGGAAGTCCCCTTGATCCTTTTCTCTTTACTCTTAGTTGAACATTTATTTTCAAAAACGCAATATCATCATGAAAATCTTAAATGGAAAGTAAAGAGATAAATGAATATGAATCAACCCTGACCCAAGGTACCTCGAGTAGGAATTATTTTCCATCAAATATGATTTTTTTTTCTACTTTTCAGTTTCCCAAGGGATTGGTTGCATGAGGTTTTCAGATGCACCTTCTGTGCATATTTGTTTTTTGTTTTTCTTGTTTGGATTTATTTGGTTTCCAATTTTTTCTTCGTTGGTATGTTTTGATTTCTCCCTTATGCTTACCAGTTTTTTCTTTTGGAAATACACATACCTGCATGTTGAACTGGTCAGAAAAAGAAAACAGAAAATCCCTTCGTTGAAATAACTGCTAAGAAAATTGTATGAACATCAATTATATACTTCTAGAATTTACATCTGTGTTGGCAAAGACTGTTGTTTGAAATAAGTTAGCTGATTTCGATCTCTGAGTAAAGCTTGTCATGATCATCTATTATCTTTTTACGCTGTCCCTATTTCTTAAGGGAATGACTCAGAAGATGTCTCCCTGCCTTAGGAAGTTGTTTTTGTAAATGAAACATCTCTGGATCTAAATAAAGGACGGCTCTAAAAAAATTCTGATGAGGTCTAAAAAAATATGTTAAAATATCATGATTTTTAGCGTCACCCCGCTCAACTATGTATCTTTGAAAAACAAAACAAAATAAATCAATAAACGAGCTATGGGAAGTGCTTGTAAACCCTCCAGGATGTTGAACAGTTCTGCTGGCAGCGGGTAAATGCATGCATGATGCCAAGACAACTTCGTTGGCATACTGAACAGGCCCGCTGGCAACGAAGCAATGTCGGGTATATGAAAATTTGCAAATAAGAAACCTCTTAATGTCCTTTATTCTGATCTGGAACTTCTTGGCAGGATACGGATGTCAGAGTGGGTTAAATGGCAACCCCGTTGAGGCTATGGACGCCTGCTGGAAGCAACGGATCTGTTAACAGTATTGGAGATTTTATCTTTAATATCGTGGCTCGCTTATCTTAAGACTATTATCAGTTTTCATCCTTTAAACACTGTTGGAATATTTGGTTAATGATGATGTTTATACGATTTTCTGGTTGTTGTTTTCGAGTTAGAAATTTTCTCATTATCACAATCTGAATTTGTTCTTTTGGCAGAGATAACTGCTTCTCCCAGTGTGTCGCCATTGTTGGCAGCCAATTCGCATTTTCATACTGTCCTTATAAGTTGCCTACACCAGTGTTTTGTAAACTTTGATTTCGTCACAATCCTTCCAATAAAACCACACCATTGTTTTATATGCGTTTGCACACTTACCTTGGTTCTCGTTTTCACGACTGTAAGCGTGAAAACGCTAGTTTTCGAAGTCATATTAAAAACATCATTAGATTTTTATGATCGCTCTTGTTTATATGCTCATCGTATTTTCCAATTTATTTATCGTTACACAATTGACAAGATTCTAAGATCATTATTCTTTTGATATTCTTATTTGTTAATGAGACTTCGTTTACAAGACTGTGGGGATATTCGAGTGATTGAGTTTGTGATGCAATGGTATTCTTGTGATTGTGATTGAATCCTTGATACATTGGTGGTTTGATGTTCTTTTGTTTTTGATCAAATGCCTTGGTGAAATGGTTTCATGTGAATGCATTAACATTATGATTGGACCTATGGCACAATGGTCTCATACAACGCATAAATCTTATGAGCACATAAATCTTATGATCAAAGCTTTGGTGCTATATTCGAAATGTTATTTTTTTTTAAATCATACACATATTATTGGGGACCAATTGTTGGTTATGAACACTATGGTTTGCAAATAGTTATTAGATATTTGGTCATAATTTTTTTGGTTATGAATGTTATGGATTTCATGTGAATAATCTATTTGTTATTGGGTCAAAATCTTGGATTGTGATGTGAGTGATTTGATTTACCAAGGTGCCATGATAGCACGATAGTTTTTCATAGTTTGTCAAACCCTCACACGAATGGACATTAACACTTGCCTTGCATCTCGGGCTACCTCCGTTTGGGAAAACCAGCAAGCATTCAGTCCTGTGCCTACCTTGTCCAAAACCTACCCAAACCCCTGTTCACTGTATGTTCTCTTCTAGCTCCTGAAGGGCAAATTGAACCCCCATGGTGTTCAGAGTCGGTTTTGGTTTCATTTTTGCCAGAGAAGATTGCTTGAGACTGCCCCGTAATTTCCTCCAGAGTCACGTTTTTGCGTGAGCGATTCTGGGCAAACGGTTTTGAATTAGATCAAACCGTTGAAAACCCAGAACCGTTTTTAGCCCCTTTACCTTCAATTCAAGCGGTTTCCTCAGAAAGTGAGTTACTACAGAGATCTAGCTCTTCTTTTACAGGTCAATTTGTAGTGGCTGGAACATGCATTTTGGGTTTGTGTGCATTTAATGAAATGTCTATGACTTCTTCAGATCTGGGCCACAACACCTCTCTCACTCATCCAGCCATGCGTCTTTGCCCCATGTTGAACCCTTGATCAATTCAAAGGGTATTCAACCAGTCTGCCAGCAATTGTTTACATCTACAGGACATGTGGTTTTTAAAAGAAGAAAAACGTGTAAGCAACTACAACCATCATTCGATTTGATTGCACAATGGCTGGTATGATTTTGTTTAATTTTAGCATGATTTTGTTGGCTCAAATCACATTCATGTCTGTTTGTTTTGAATTAGCATTCGATTTGGTTTGGTTTGGATTAGTAAAGGATCTGTTTGATAGATTGCATACAGTTATGTTTTGGCTGTATTGATTCAAAAACGATTTTGTTAGTTTAGAATTGATTGTATTCGTTTTGAATTAGTAACAAAAGAATGGTTTAATAGATAGCATACATTCTTGTTATTACTTGATTAATTTAAAATGATTCTGTTTGCAGATATGACCAGCTACAGAATCATTTGATTATGTTAGCTAGTCATAAAAGTTGATTATTTTGATGATTTTACAACTGAACATTATCTAAAAATAGTCTTCTTGTGCCTATCTGCAGGTACATACAAATTTCATTGACCAATTGGACATGCTATAGAATTTTAGATATAGCTTTCAGTTGTTATTCATAGGCAAAAAAAATAGAAACTTGGGATATTTTCCCAGATTTGTGTAAAATGTTTTTATAACTTCCACAGGGATGTTTTACCCTGTGGGAAGTCTTTAAATACTTCTTATTTTTTGTAAACATTATCATCCTTGCTTGTGGAAGAACCAGGATTATGGATATCTAATACAAACTGAGACAGAAGTTGGTGTTCTGCTACAGCTTTCGCTTTCATAATATCAATCTTTTGTTTCATGTTTACGTTTATCAATTTGCATTAGATTATTGACTACTTTAGCTATCATAGTCTTTTGCAAGAATGATATGAATTAATTAATGTTCCATCCATATCTGATTTCTTCCAGTACTTAAAAACACAACAATTACTTGATTCAGTTTATGAATGATAGATTTATCTTCTTCATTGATTGAATTATTTTGTATAAGTCTTTGCATACGGATTTATCTAATTGTAGAGATTTATAAATCATATGATTGTTGTGATTTTTATGTCTTGTTTGTCCTGTAAACACACTCGAAGAGCACTGCATCCTATCATTTACGAGAAGCTTCTAGATTATTTGGTGCGGGTTTCCTCCCTCTGATCTGTTGAAACAGTCATCATACACAGGGCAAACCTGGAGCATTTCCAAGTCAGTTTGTTGTTTATTTGTTTAGTATATTTATTAGTAGTATAGTTAGATGTGTGTTAGTTAGATTTATAATTAGAATTAGTGTATTAGTAGTTTAGTTTAGTTAGTTTTCTGTTTTATTTCTTGTTTATAAAATTATAAAATCAACAAAAAATACCTTTCTCTGTTTTAGGGCAGACTGCAAATGAATTTTTTCAGGTTTTACTTAAATCTGTAAATTGCAAACATTGTACATTTTGTAAATAAGTTATATTTCAGATAGCAGTTAGTATAGTATTAGTTAGTAGTTAGTATATATAGAGATAGTAGATTAGTTAATTTGTTTAGTAGTTAGTTTTAATTAGATTAGTTTATTTGTTAGTTAGTTTTATTGTTAGTTAGTTTAGTTTGTTTTATTTAGTTGTAGTTAGATTAGTTAGTTTAGATTAGTTTTCTTTTTGTTTTATTAGGACCTTAGATCGGCTAAGGGAGCCGCTAAACCCGTCAGGGTGGTTCATTCCAAATGGCTTGGGTTATTAGACAACCCCGGACCGGTTCCACTCTCTCAGTTGACGGACGAACGATTTCGCCCGTCAACGGGTAGTACTTGTGGTACATTGAGATACCATCATTTCTTTATCCAGTGTGGATTTCCACTTTTGATTAGGAAAATATGTATCAAGATCAATGGACAAAATCTCATAAGTGGATTTGGTCAATCCTCTAATTATGATTTTGCTTGTATAGTGGACATTTAAAAACATTTTGATGATTACACTATTCTCTCTTCTCCATTTACCATGACTTATGATCATAGTAAGGAATTCATAAATATTGACGTAGACATTAAAGGAAAGTACTTTGGTATCATGTGATGATGTTTCATAATAGGAAAATTACATTTACAATAGTGATATTCCTTTATTAAATAAAATCACAATCTCTTTCCTTACATGCATTCAAATCGAATCTTGTTACTAGAGAATGGGGCCAACATGGAATTACTAAAGTCATTGAACATTGAGTGTACATTTAGGTTGTCTCTATTAGGCAGAAAGAATTGGAACATTGGGTTAGTGTTTCTAGAGTTATTTTGTTGTGTTGTTGGTTTAAAATCATTCAAGGTAGTAATGGTGACACAATGAGATACAATCATTTCTTTACCCAATGCAAATTTCCACTTTTGACTAGAAAAATATGCACCAAGAGCATTAGTGAGAATCTCAAAAGAGGATTTGGTCGGTCCTATGATTATGATTGTGCTTGTATAGTAAACATTTAAAAAATTTCTATGATTGAAGTATTATTTATTCTCCATTTACCATGATTTGTTATCATAGTAAGGAATTCAAAGTTATTGAGTTGGACATGAAAGGGAAATTCTTTGACATCATGTGATGATGTTTTATATTAGAAAAACTACTTTTTACAAAAGTTGTGTATCTTTAATAATAAAAGACACACTCTCTTTCTCCAAATAGATTCAATTATTAAATCTTCTTATCATAGAATGGGACTACCATGGGTGGCGCCTATAGAATTATTTTGTTGTGTAGCTGGTTTAAAATCATTTGAGGTATACCATCATTTCTTTACCAATGTTGATTTCTACTTTTAATTAGGAAAATATGTATCAAGAGAATGAGTGAGAATCTCATAAATGGCTTGAGTCGATCCTCTTATTATGATTAAGCTTTTAAAATTAAACATTAAAAACATATCGACGATAATTTTATCATTTATTCTCCATTTACCATGATTTATCATCACAGTAAGGAATTTAATGTTATTGAGGTAGAAATCCACATGAAGTGCTTTGATGAATCTTAAGAAAACCCACACGTGATGGAAAGGAAAATCCTTTTCATGATCCTTAGCCTAAGTACCAAAGGAACTACAGTGAAACCACACAAACAAATGCACACAACCAAATATCCATCAACATTACTCTCATTTGAAATATATTGGGATTTCTTTCCTTCTGTTGAAAAAATAGATTTTATGTTATTACATTATGACAAGACCTTTTTGGAAAACTTAACAAATCTTGACCAATAGGAAAATAAAGTCTTTAATATTTAAAAATGGAAATTACAATTTCTATATTCAAAAATTTATGTTTAACTTAAAAAACAACCCGACATTGGAAAATATAGAGATATTTTTTACGTCAGGGGATTTGTACAAGTAGGGTTAATCATGAAATCGTTTACAAAGTCCCTAACACAAGGACATATAGTCAAATATCCTTTCACCTATAATTTTCACAAGATTAGGAGTTATATTGTTATACAAAGTATTACTTACATGATGAGTATCCTTTTAAAGTGGCCAATTTATTGTTGAATAGATTGCCCACCAATTTTGTGAAATTATGTCCACTTCTTTGTGACTTTTTTGCGACATGTTTATTGTGATTACAAGGCTTCATAGAAGCTCCAGAAATTCCACTTGATCAATATATTTTGGAGCTTGGTTCTCTTTCATTTATGTGAGTTTGTATTTTTTATGTATTGTGTTGTCCACTTTAAGTTTTGGCCCTGAAATTACCATTTTTTAAGTAGGGAAAATTTTATTGGTTTATTACTTTGTATTCATTTTCATGTGCATGGGTGTATTGTATTTCCTTCGAGTTTTGGTCTAATATGGTATATGAATGGGTTTTCAAAAGGATACTTTTTTCACTATCTCTCGTGAGACTTAGCTACACAAATTCCATTAGAGTAATGGAAGGGTTTAAACACATTGTAAAAAAATCTTAATAAAGACAAAGATTTTCCTTGCCATCATTTGTGGATGACACCAAATAAATTTCCTTTAATGTGCACTTCAATAACATTGAATTCCTTTTTATAATCATAAATCATGGTTAACATATAAAAAATGATAATATAATCATTAATATTTTAACCCAATCATAATTAATGTTGGACAATTGGTTTGATAGTTGGTTGTCATTGATGTCAACCCTTGAAGAGTGATATTGGAGATTGATGTCAACCCTTAGAGATTTATGTAAACTCTTGGAGAGGTCCAGTGATGTGGACAAGGTCATTGGATAGTTGATTATCACTTATATGATCGAGATTGATGGTGAGTTAGTTGATGAAGACCGATAACACATTCCAATAGCCCCAACGACGAGGTTTTGGTACCCGAAGTTGATTAAGAAATATGGACATGAAGGAAAGTGAAATTTTAGGTAATACTATCGTATATGGATAGTACACATTGTTTCATTTCCGGTGATATTTGGAACGCCACATGGTTCCTCACGGTTAGGGAGATATGGCCTTTTAAAGTTGGAAGCCCCAAAGAGTGGTGAAGAAGCCCCTAGTTGGTTACAAGTCTTGGTCAAAGGGTAAAGTGGTTGTAACAAGAAACCCCTAATATAAGGAAAGAGGTTACCTAGCTTAAGTATAAATAAACCTCAAGAGTCTCTCATTTGCACACACACTAACATTGAAAATCTATCTTGTGAATGTTATGGTTTATCTTTCTATTGGAAAATTTACTAATGAATCTGAGGTTGAAGTGGCGACATTTTTCTGAGGTAACGAAGGTCTTGTTGGCTCCCCCAACCAGCAACCTATCATTTTACCTTTAAAATACAGGGTTAGCCATAAAATGGTTAGTTTTCTAGTAATCTTGTCACCATCGGATTAATAGACTTCTTGTAAACATGTTGTTTAAATGCTTTTGGTTAGTTTTATGTACAGTATCTAGTATGCTTGAATTTCTTGTTAGCTTGAGTATGTTATGTTTTACATCATGATTTTGTTCTTATCCTTCATTTCATGACTGCAAATAATGAAATTAAGGTTTTTTTGCATTGATCCCTCTTGGTGAATTCTTTGAGTAGTGTCATTATACCTATATCGCTTCGACCAATCCTCTTAATAAACATCTCTCACAATTACCAGTTACATTTAAAGAGGACATCACTACTCCACATGAATTCTATTAATTTTAAGGATTGGATGATGATATAAAACTTTTGTCTAGGTGACAAGTCCCCTAACTAAAATCTTTGCTTCATAAGAGAACGTTTAACCTTATAATTTGTTGTATATTCTAAATATAAGGTTTACATTATTAAAACCCTTGTCATAGCAAGGAGGAAGTCAAGCTTTTATGTGTCTTACTCTCAAACCTTCATTCATAAACTATTATTTGAACCATGATAAAACTTTTCATTTCAATTCTTATTTTATGTAAAATATATTGGGATATGAATACTATGCCTTCCAACATATCGGTTCTACTGTGTTTTTATTCTCCCGCTCCCAAAATCACCATGACTAAAACCCTATGATTCTTACAACGATCATGCCTTCCCAATCGAACGAGCTTGGATTCTTCATGGAAAATCTTGAGAGAGAAATGGTTCATTCAGATTTGAACCCTCCTGTCCTTCGACGTGTAAGCAATCTCAAGTTTTATCAACACAATAAGTGGTGGTTTGGTTCAGGTTTATCTCTACCTTTTGAGCTCTCATCTGTTATGGTGAGGTATTTAGATCTGTCCCTATTTCATTATGATGATATACTTATGGTACAAATCATTTTTTTACTCTTTGATAGGGTTAGTATATCCGTGTTTCAATTACCCTATCTATAGACCTATTTACAGAGCTCATGGATCTTGTAGTAAAGGTAAAAGAAGAGACAAACAACCACAGAGGTCTTACTTACCCACACTAGTATAACATAGTTCAAACCCGTAATGGTATAACCTAGACATTTTTGTGGGATTTTTACTAACCAAACGGTGAAGAATTTGACGAAACCGTTAGAAACCCATTTCCAAAATGGGCTCATTTACTGTCCTTGGAAGCAGTTTCTTCATAAATTAAACGATTTGAGAGATAGGTTCCATTTTCTAAAACGCAATTTCTGAGAAATTTTGTGATGGTTGAGGGATTGGTTCAAGGTTGAAGAGGAGACAGATCTTCCTCGGAATACATCTGAAGGGATTGATTTGGAAGTTCAACCTAATTTTGATCCTCCCCCCCCTTTTGTGAATCAATAAAAGCATTCCCCTATTTCTCATGTAAAGGTAGCACATGCTCAATGTCTAGAAGAAATTCTTAATTAATTGAAAGACAAACCTATGAAGTATTTCTAATAGAATAAGCAATCAGTACCTGAGAGACTAATCTTCACAATGATTCACAAGAAGATCAAATCCAGAGTAAGCAAGCAGTTGATTTTAATGTTTTTCTTTTAATGATTTTAAGGTTTTTTTATTATTTATTTTATTAATTTTTTAATGTAAAGTTAGAGTGATATAATCTATTTGTATAATTATTTAATTTTAATTAGAATTAGAGAAAGAGGTTTTCTTTTGGAATTATTAAAATCATTAAAAATTGAATATATGTGTGTGTGTTTTTAATTTAATATTTTAAGTTTCAGAACACTTACTCACTTTATGACAAAAATTATCAAAACCCGAAAAAAATAGATAGCTGAAAATCAAATCTATAATAGAGATAATTTTGGACAGCTAAAAACTTCATATGTATATGTAAATATGAAGTTCATGACAATATCTCTAAAAAGAATTGTTATATATTTAGTTTAAAATAACTTCACTCAATGCTGTGTCATCATGTCATATTGTAAATAAAAGACACGTTTTACAAAAGATATAAAAATATAATTTATCTTTATTCACCTACATTTAATTATATGGGTCACCTTAGCATCACTAAAGTCATTATTCTTTTTTTGTGTATTGGTTTACAATTATTCAAGGTATTACTCGTGATACATTGAGATACCATCATTTCTTTAACTAGTGTGGATTTCCACTTTTGATTAGGAAGATATGTATCAAGAGCAATTGAGAGAATCTCGGAAATGGATTTGGCCAATCCTCTAGTTATGATTTTGCTTGTACAGTGGACATTTAAAAACATTTTGATGATTTCTCTCTTCTCCATTTACCATGATTTATGATCATAGTAAGGAATTCATAATTATTGACGTAGACATCAAACGATGTAGTTCGGTATCATGTGATGATGTTTCATAGTAGGAAAACTACTTTTACAATAGTGATATTCTTTTATTAAAGAAAAACACAATCTCTTTCCTTGCATGTGTTCAAATCCAATATTTGTACTAGAGAATGGGTCCAACTTGGCATTACTAAAGTCATTGAACATTGAGTGTACATTTAGTTTGTCTCTATTAGGAAGAAAGAATTGGAACATTGGGTTAGTGTTTGTAGAGTTCTTTTGTTGTGTTGTTGGTTTAAAATCATTCAAGGTAGTAATGGTGACACAATGAGATACCATCATTTCTTTACCCAACGTAAATTTCCACTTTTGACTAGAAAAATATGCACCGAGAGCAATGGTGAGAATATCAAAAGTGGATTTGGTCGATCCTCATATTATGCTTGTGCTTGTATAGTAAACATTTAAAACATTTCTATGATTGCAGCATTATTTCTTCTCCATTTACCATGATTTATGATCATAGTAAGGAATTCAGAGTTATTGAAGTGGACATGAAAGGGAAATTCTTCGACATCATGTGATGTGTAACTTCCCGCTCTTGCGCACACTGTGCGAACTTATTCCTTGAGGACACTTGCTTGCAAGTTATCCGGATTATTATACTATTGTTCATTGATTATGATTATGAGGCATTATGGATGTGATTATATGTTATGTTGTTGTATTGACTTAGACAGGTGTTATTGACTCGGTTCTCTTGAGTGTGCAGGATTTTGGACCTTGAGGATGCAAAGGCATCGATGAAACCCTTGGACTCTGGATCGAGTCAAGGAGTGGACTATTGAGTTTTATTGTTGTATATATGACATATGTGCATCTGATTAGATGTTATGGTTATCTATCTCATTTCTGACATGATTCGTTGATGATGCAGGCTGACAATAGCTTGCCAACCGGACTCATGTGGGGTAGAGGGGTCACTCATGACTACCAGAGACGCTGAGGGAGAGGTGTGGATAGCAACCCTGCCATAGCCTACTGGCACTCCCGCCATGGCTCAAACTGTAGGTTAACGACTACCTAGTTCAAGAAGACCCACGATGTCGTGAGGGAAGACTGTGGCAGTTGCTCACGATGATTCTAAGGGACGCAATAAGGCAGGGGCCTTATTCCTTAGAGGCCCTTAGTCTCCCACAATATCACCTAGTGGAGTATTGACTCCAAGGTTTTTTTATGTCTACCAAGTCAGTCAAGAGGCGAGTGGCACCCTTGGAGCATGTAGTGCTTCCTGAAGGGCACATCTCACAAGAAAAACGGAAAGAGGTGAGAGGCACCCTTGGATCACATAGTGCGTCCTGAAGGGCATGTCGCACAACAGAAACCGAATGAGGTGAGTGGCACCCTTAGAGAACCTAGTGCATCCTGATGGGAACGTCGCGTTGTTAAATAATAAGAGAATAAACCTAGATGGCCTTAGAATGAATAACGTGATAAAAAAGATTTAAAAGCAATTTCCCTAATAAAATGTCGCCCAACCTCGAAAATTAAAATCTAGGTCTAAAGTAATGCTTGTGATAAAAAAAATAAAAAAAATAATAATCATCATTAAACATGTGACAAAAAGGGGGTAAGAAACTTGATTAAATTATTAAAATCAAATTATTGAAGGATTTAAAATTTTAAAAGGGAAATTATTGTTTTGTTACACATGCTAATTAAAATTTATCAATTAAAAATAAAAAGGGGAAAAAGATAATTTTCTACACTTACTAATTTGAGTTTAGATAAAAAGGGAAAGAGGGAAATTTAAAAGAATTAGGAAACTAAGGGAAAAAGGGGGAAACATAAAGAAAAAGGGAAACATAAGAAAAACAAAGAATGGCCAACTTAGCAAGGAATCTTGCCTTTAAGAACTTTCTAAATTGAACTCAACTGATAAATTAGTAAGGGGGAAAGTCATCAAATTGTGTAAGGGAATATGGGGACACCTAGGAGAGATTCTAGGAATGATTTTAGGTGGGTGAGGGAAATAGGAGTAATTAAATAATTAATTAAATCAATTTCTGGTGCAACAAAGGGGATGGGTGACACATGTACGGGGAGGATTTTTCTGAATTGAATTATTGAACAATAAATTAAATGGGAATTTGGGAAAGAAGTGACTTAGAAATTCTATATAAAGGAGGGAGGAGGATAAGGATGGATTTCTTCTATTATGCGTAACGTTACGCTGTAGAATTTGAAACTTGACTGACTTAGCTTGTGGGAGTTTGGATACCCATCTCGGTGAGGAGTGGTAGCTCGGTCTTGCGAGGCGAGTTGGGAGCTAGATGTTTTCTGGTTTAGTGTGTGTGGCCCCTTTAAAGCATGGGGGGATAAGGGGGAAGAAGAGTACCCCTAGCGTTGGCTGGGAGGTACCGATGAAGTCTCATCAGTCGGCAAGCAGGAGCTGCATGGAGCACGTGGGACAATGACTTGGAGTGGGAGACTTGGGCTATAGTATGCATGTCTTTATTCTGCATGGTAGATTATTATTGACCTTACAATTTCATTTATGTAATTTTAACTATGTAAAGAAGGTGTTGACTTAACACTTTACTTGAGAACTTAAAGTCCCCATAGACTTAAGCTCATTGCTTGACTTGATTCCCTCGACATTCGATCCCTGAATGTTGTGACTATCCTTTTGGTTTTATTGATTTGTTGTGAAGAGTTGTTCTTTTTACTTCGTCCTCATCCCTAGTTCATCAATCCACGCCTGAGCAGTCGGCTAGGAGCTTAATTGACAGTCGTCACTTTGGTGCATAGAGACCTATAGATTCTAATGCCCTGTTTTTTGTGCATGGATGATGAGCGAAGGACGTTTCTGCCCAGCTGGCTACCCCTGTTGGTTGTTCATGGTCAAGTGAGTGCCTTGTGCCTTGTTGCGATTGATTAACCATGTGATTTATTGCTTGATGATGATTTTTACTCTGCCTTGGGCCACTGGATTGTGTTTTGTTCTTTTACTGCTCTACGTTGACAACGATTTGTGGTTGCTTTGAAAGTGCAATGGTGGAATTTTTATTATGTAATGGTAGAATGTTATTACTCTTGTTAAGGTGTTTTTCTTTCTCCTGCGTTATACTTGCGTCTTGATTGACGAAATGCTTTTATCTTTTTACTCTGAATTTTCTTCTTTACAAACTGGCGAATTTTAACTCTGCAATTTAAAGACCTTGACTGTAATTTTCCTCTGCAATCTCATTATGTTTAAGATGAACTTACCTTGCGTTCTGACCCATCTGGCCTGCAATTTCCCTAGGCATTTTAATATGTTTTTAAGGCGAATTTTACCCTGCGTTCTTCATACACTTGGCTTGCATTTTTTTCCCTACAATATATATTACATTAATGGTGAATTTACTCAACGAAATTTGGTGTGTTAAAACTCTGTGATTTCGTTATAAAAATTTACATACAGTAATCTTAACTTTGTAGCGATATTGCACTCACTGTTTAGAGTTAGAAAAAATTTTATTCATAGTTAAATGAAGGGTCAACATTTGTAATTTCAGCGAGTTTGTTACCTGTGACAACTAGTTGTGTTCACGGTTTTAATTAGCGACTTTATACTCTCATATCTTACATATTTACTCTTTTCAGACCCCCACTGATACCAGAATGTTATAACTCTTCCCACTTAAACAATACTTCAACTTTTAAACATCCCACAAGAAAGGCTAGGGTTATACGGGTTCTTTTGTCATCGTATGGTTGGGTAGACAAGATTTTCATATAGTAGTAAAAATTTTACATATTGATGTCGTGTTTAAGTGAACAGGTTATTGATCAATGGTCATAAATGTTTACACTTCAGGTGA
Source organism: Picea engelmannii (assembly GCA_009831015.1). Taxonomy (NCBI): domain Eukaryota; kingdom Viridiplantae; phylum Streptophyta; class Pinopsida; order Pinales; family Pinaceae; genus Picea; species Picea engelmannii. The sequence continues at coordinate 134,816 of ML815553.1, forward strand.
AACGTATGTTGGGCTTAGTTGATGTGAACTTTCCCTTTTTACCTTGCGCAGAGTGTGCTTCTCTTATGCACATTGTACACCAGTTTTATTTCTGGATGTCATCTCTTTCATCGTACAGGAATCCTGAGACACATAGATAATTGGAGTTGATTTTGATCATTATAATTATCTACCTCGTTAATTTCTTTTGAGTGGCGACAGTGAGTCTAGGACTGTGAAGTTCTAGGTGCACCTCTCATCTAGTATGTTAGTAACCATTCATTATTGCAACCCTTTGTCAATCAAAATCAAAATTTAATTCTTGAGAAAAGAACTGGAAATAATCTGTGTCAAACCTTCAGAAAAGCATTGGGAGGCTTCCGTGTCAACGTTATATTTCTTATATCATGACCCTGCTGGCTTACATAGCATTTTTACAGTGTCTTAATGCTTTGGGTCAGTGAATTTCTACAATGTTTTTGCAGCGAATTCCCCCCTTGATTTCTGACAGTACGTAATTACCACTGACTGGTTAAACTATTGTCATTGTGTCCTTCCTGCCTAAAACAAAAAAGAATTTTTCACTTTCTGATTCGCTTGTAGTCGTAACGAAGGGGGGTCTTTACATATGGTATCAGAGCGGGTTCAACCCTGCGCCTATGGATCGCCAGGATTTCCACTACAGTAAACCCGTGAGTATTAACCCTTACATTAATTAAAAACCTTAACATGTCCATGTGATGATTTCATTTAGAGGACACCTCAGAGGTTCGCAACGTGGTGTCGTGGAAGGAGGTGTGACTCCTCCATAAATTCCTGCACCCTCGGAGTCGAAACCCCAAGGGGAAGAACAATTCCTTGGGCTACATTCGCTTATTGTAAGGGATGATGATGGTCTAACAAGGCCCTTCCATCTAATGTCAAGGGGCCTTGATTCACCATTGGTACTAAGATGAGGCCAGGGAATTTGTACCCTTGAGGGTCCATAGCTCACCCTAGCTAGTACCGTTAGCATCCATCGATAACTCAAGAGAGTTGAGTTCTCAAGTCCATGAGTGGCATGGAAGACTGTATCGTCGAGGCATGGTTGTAGAGCAAGGAATTGTGCTTCACGCTTCACGATTACAAGCTCCAGCATGAAGGTTTGCATGGTGGTATTTCAATTGAAGGGGAGCGCTCTTCTATGGCGTAAGACGCTCCTACCACATTTGAACATGGTCATTGATGATGTGTCTTGGGAACTATTCGAGGAATGGTTCCAGGAGAGGTATCTTTCTGAGGAATTCATTGAGCGTCAGCTCAATGATTTTGACGCCTTGTGACAAGGTAGTCGCACGGTGCCCGAGTACAAGGCCCATTTTGGAGCCACTTCGGTATGCTCCGCACCAAATTACCCAGAAACTTAAGGTCAAGAAGTTTGAGTTTGTCCTTATTGTTAGATTTCAACTTCTACTTCGGGTACCAGGAATAATGGACTGAAGAAAGTGTGTTGGATTGTGGGGAGCCACATTACCAGCATTATTGCCCAGAGGAAAGGGCCAGAGCATCTGGATCAGTCGGACCCACTACCATGGGAGTTTTGGGCAAGGCCCATCAGATTCATGTAGCGGTGAATAACCGCCAAGTAGAGCACTAGTCGACTGTGCTCGAGATGTTAGGTACCCTCGCTGACCAGACCCTTAGTATTTGATGGATCCCACTGCTACCGAGAGTTTCATTTCTGGTGCAGTGCTAAAAAGGATTAATTTAAAGGCAGTCAAACATGATGAGTTTATCTTTGTAGAGATGGCTTCGGGATCCAAACAGAAGGTTGGAGGAAAGGTTACAGGCTGTACCCTTAACTTGGGATAGTTTTTCACCAGGTATGACCTGTACATCATGATCTTAGGATCTTATGACGTCATAATCGGTATGGACTGGTTGGAATCACATGAGGCGATACTCAACTGTAAGACGAAACGATTGAGCTTGGTCGATGATGAGGGACAGAGATTCGTGATTGTAGGATGGAACCAGGGAGTTTCCCTGAGGTTCATCTCTTCCTTGTAGATATGGAATACCATGTGCAAGGGATGTAGTCTTTATGTGATCCTTGCATTAAACGAGAAGGGAGTAGCGGAAGGTCTAGAACACCTTCTGGTGGTGAGAGAGTTTGCAGACATCCTTCTGGAGGAGTTACCTGGGATGTCGTTAGAGAGGGAATTGGATTTTACCATAGACCTAAAACCAAGGACTGGACCAATAGAGAGAATGCATTATCGTATGTTGACCTCGGAGTTACAGGAGTTGAGAATGCAACTGAAGGAGTTGTTGGACCTAGGAATTATACGTCCGAGTGTGTCACTGTGGGGTGCACCTGTTATTTTCATATGAAAGAAGAATGGGTCGTGGAGACTTTGCATGACTATCGTTAATTGAACAAGGAAATGATCAAGAATCAATATCCGTTGTCGAGGATTGATGATCTGTTCGATCAGATGAAGGGTGAGACGGTGTTTTCAAGGATTGATTTGTGATCAGGGTATCACTAGTTACGGATCAACAGGATGACGTCCCTAATACCTCCTTTAAGATGAGGTTTGGACATTGCGAGTTTATTGTTTTCCATTGGACTGACAAACTCCCTTGGGGTATTTATGAGTTTGATGAACGGGGTGTTCTGCGAGTACTTGGACAAGTTCGACCACTCTTGGATGACGGAGGAGCATGACGAGCACTTGCGCTTGGTACTATAGTGTCACCGAGAGCACAAATTGTATGGGAAGTTGTCCAAATGCTCATTTTATCAATCAAAGATTCACTACTTAGGGCATGTCATCTCCGGTGAAGGTATCATCGTGGGTCCAGCAAAGGTGGAGGCTATTATGGAATGGCCTGTGTTGATGAAGGTCTTAGAAGTGTGTAGCTTCATGGGTTTAGAAGGATACTATCGACAGTTCGTCGAGGCATTTTTGAAGATAGCAAATACGATCACGGAATTGCAGAAGAATAACAAGAAGTTTTTTGGATTGAGAAATGCGCAGAAGCATTTCAAAGGCTCAAAGAGCTATTGACAACAAAACTGATACTAAAGGTCCCTGACATGGACGTGGACTTATTGATATGCACTGACAAATCCAAGGAAGGCTTAGGCGGAGTCTTGATGCAAGACGATCGAGTGAATGTCTACATCTCGAGGAAATTGAGAAAGCATGAGGAGAACTATGTGACGCACGATTTGGAGTTGTTAGCCATTGTATATGCCTTGAAGATTTGGAGACACTACCTTGTTGGACGAAAATTTGAACTAAATACAGACCACTATGGACTACAACACATCTTTACGCAAATCAACCTGAACGCGTGACAATGGCGTTGGTCGGAATTGTTTAGCGAGAATGATTTTGAGATTACTTACATAAAGGGAATGGCGAACTGAGTGGTAGATGCATTGATTCGTAGACCACACATCTTTTGGATGTTGCCTCTTCAGATGAATCTACGTGAAAATATTCTAGCTTTACATCATGACGATGACTAGTACAAAGAGGTCAAGGATTTTATCGGACAAAACACAATGATGGTACCAAGATTTGAAGGATTTACGTTGGACAACAATGGACTACTGAGATTTAAAAATTTAATTTGTGTACCACCGAACAACGAGTTGAGGAGTTTGATCCTAAACAAGGCTCACAGAGCAGTGTACATGGCTCACTTAGGAGTCATGAAGATGAGGGCGGACCTTAAACCCTTATTCTTTTGGAAAGGAATGAAGGCAGACATAGTCAACTATGTGGCCAAATGTCTAGAATGTCAACAAGTAAAGGCTAAACATACACATCCAGCAGGATTACTACAACCACACGCTATTCCAGAATTGAAATGAGAGGTTATTTTGATGGATTTCATTGTTGGATTTCCACTGACGGCAAGGAGACATGACTTGATTTTTGTGGTAGTCGACACTCTAACGAAGAGTGCTCATTTTATTCCTATGTGTACAACGTATCAGGCACCAGACATAGCTAGAGTTTTCATCAATGATATTGTGAGGCTGCATGGCATGCCTAAGAGGATTAAATCTGATCGATGATCAATGTTTATTGGACTATTTTGGACTAGTTTCCAAGAGGCCTTGGGAACCCAACTTAACTTTAGTATTGCTTATCACCCGGAGACATACGGGCATACTGAATGAACAAACCAAGTCTTGGAATACATGTTGTGCATGTACGTGATGGACCAACAAAAGTGTTGGTAATAATTCTTGTCACCGGTAGAATTCACTTATAACAACAGTTACCAAAGAACCACTAATATGGAACCTTTCAAGTTTCTTTACAGGCGACCATATCGGACGCCTTTGAGCTGGGATCGGCTTGAGGATAGGGTCCTGGTGGGACCGGAAGCAATCCGATAAATGGAATATTAAATGAAAACTATAAGACAAAGGATCAAGGAAGCGTAGGCTCGACAAAAGAGTTATGTCGATGCATGTCGTGTCAACTGTAGTTACGATGTGGAGATCAAGTATTCTTGTGGCTGAAGCCACATAAGAGTTTGATAAAGTTGGGAAAAGGGGATAAACTATCTCCTAGGCTTGTAGTAACCTATGAGATTGTGGAAAGGAGAGGCCCATGGCCTATTGACTAGCCTTGCCTGATTCTTGAGGCATATGCACGATGTATTTCACGTCTTTGTTTGAGACATTATGATTAGTGATCCTACACATGTTTTGACTTGAGCACCTTGCATGTGCCAGATGAGGGTGCACTCAGGGATGAGTCAATCCTCATATTGTATCATTGCATTCGACAGTTGTGGTGTCGAATAGTAGATCAAATCAAGGTCTAGTGGGACAACTATAGTCTGCACTCAGCAACCTGGGAGGATGCATATGATATGCACCAACATTTTCTTTTTTTTTGTTTGATAGAGAGACTTATGATAATGTGATACACATTTTTCAACACTCATATACTGTGAAACTTTGGGACAAAGTTTATACCAAGAGGGTGTATGTAACATCTCGCTCTTGCGCACACTGCGCAAACTTATTCTTTGAGGACACTTTCTTGCAAGTGATCCAGATTATTATACTATTGGTCGTTGATTATAATTATGAGGCATTATGGATGTGATTATATGTTATTTTGTTGTATTGACTTAGACAAGTTCTATTGACTCGGTTCTCTTGAGTGTGCAGGATTTTTGACCTCAAGGATGCAGAGGCATCGATGAAACCCTTAGACTTTGGATCGAGTCAAGGAGTGGACTATTGGGTTTTATTGTTGTATATATGACATATGTGCATCTGATTAGATGTTATGGTTATGGATCTCATTTCTGATATGATTCATTGATGATGCAGGCTAACGATAGCTTGCCAACTGGACTCACATGTGGAGTAGAGGGGTCATGCATAACTACCAGAGACATTGAGGGAGAGGTGTGGACAACAACCCTTCCACAGCCTACTGGCACTCCCGCCATGGCTTGAATTGTAGGTTAACAACTACCTAGTTCGAGAAGACCCACAATGTCGTGAGGGAAGACTGCGAGATTCACTCACGATGATTCTAAGGGGTGCGCAATAAGGTAGGGGCCTTATTCCTTAGAGGCCCTTAGTCTCCCACAAGATCACCTAGCCGAGTATTGATTCCAGGGGTTTTTTATGTCTACCAAGTCATTCAAGAGGCAAGTGTCACCCTTGGAGCACATACTATGTCCTGAAGGGCACATCACACAAGAAAAATGGAAAGAGGCAAGTGGCACCCTTGGAGCATGTAATGCGTCCTTAAGGGCACGTCGTGCAAGGGAAATGGAATGAGGCGAGTGGCACCCTTGGAGTACCTAGTGTGTCCTGAAGGGCACATCGCGTTGTTAACTAATAATAGAATAAACCTAGATGGCCTTAGAATGAATAATGTGATAAGAAAGATTTAAAAACAATTTCCCTAATAAAATGTCGCCTAGCCTCGAAAATTAAAATCTAGGTCTAAAGTAATACTTTCGTAAAAAAATAAAAATAATAATAATCATCATTAAACATGTGACGAAAAGGGGGTAAGAAACTTGATTATATTATTAAAATCAAATTATTGAGGGATTTAAAATTTTAAAAGGGAAATGATTGTTTTGTTACACTTGTTAATTAAAATTTATCAATTAAAGAGAAAAGGGGGAAAAAGATAATTTTCTACACTTACTAATTTGAGTTTAGATAAAAAGGGAAAGAGGGAAATTTACAAGAATTAGGAAACTAAGGGAAAAAGGGGGAAACATAAAGGAAAAGGGAAACATAATGAAAAAGAAGAATGACCAACTTAGCAAGGAATCTTGCCTTTAAGAACTTTCTAAATTGAACTCAACTAGTAAATTAGTAAGGGGGAAAGTCATTAAATTGTGTAAGGGAATATGGGGACACCTAGGAGTGATTCTAGGAATGTTTTTAGGTGGGTGAGGGAAATAGGAGTAATTAAATAATTAATGAAATCAATTTCTAATGCAACGAAGGGGTTGGGTGACACATCTATGGGGATGATTTTTTTGAATTAAATTATTGAAGAATAAATTAAATGGAAATTTGGGAAAGAAGTGACTTAGAAATTCTATATAAAGGAGGGAGAAGGAGAAGGATGGATCTCTTCTATTATGTGTAACATTACGCTACAGAATTTGAGACTTGATTGACTTAACTTGTGGGAGTTGGGATACCCATCTCGGTGAGGAGTGGTAGCTCGACCTTGCGAGGCGAGCTAGGAGCTAGTTGTTATCTAGTTTAGTGTGTGTGGCACCTTTGCGGCTCAAGGGGCTAAGGGGGAAGAAGAGTACCCCTAGCATTGGCTAGGAGGTATCGGTGAAGTCTCATCAGTCGACAAGCGAGAGATGCATGGAGCACGCAGGACAACGACTTAGACCGGGCGACTTGGGCTACGGTACGCATGTCTTTATTCTGCATGGTAGATTATTATTGACCTTACGCTTTCATTTCTATACTTTTAATTGTGTAAAGAAGGTGTTGACTTAATGTTTTAATTAAGAAATTAAAGTCCCATTTTCCTTAAGCTCGTTGCTCGACTTGATTCCCTCGGCATTCGATCCCTAAATGTTGTGATTGTCCTTTTGGTTTTATTGATTTTTTGTGAAGAGTTGTGCTTTTTACTTCATCCTCATCCCTAGTTCGTCAGTCCACACCTGAGAAGTTGTCCAGGAGCCGAATCGACGGTCATCACTTCGGTGCATAACGACATATAGATTTTAATGCCCTGCTTTTATGTGCATGGATGATGAGAAAAGAACGTTTCTGCCCAGCTGCCTACCCCTGTTGGTTGTTCCTGGTCATGTGAGTGTCTTGCGCCTTGTTGTGATTGATTAACTCTGTGATTTATTGCTTGATGACAAATGTTACTCTACCTTGGGCCACTGGACTGCGTTTTTCTCTTTTACTTCTCTGCGTTGAAAACAATTTGTGGTTGCTTTTAAAGTGCACATGTGGCATTGTTAATGTGTAATGGTCGAATGCTATTACTCTTATTACGACGTTTTTCTTTCTCCTGCATTATACCTGCGTCTTGATTGACGAAATACTTTTATCTTTTTACTCTCAATTTTCTTCCTTGTAGACTGGCGAATTTTAGCTCCACAAATTAAAGACCTTGAATGTAATTTTCCTCTGCAATCTCATTATGTTTTAAGATGAAATTACCTTGCGTTTTGACCCATCTGCCTTGCAATTTCCCTAGGCATTTTAATTTGTTTTTAAGGTGAATTTTACACTGCGTTCTTCATACACTTGGCTTGCGTTTTTTTTTTCTGCAATATATATTACATTAATGGTGAATTTACTCAGTGAAATTTGGTGTGTTAAAACTCTTCGATTTCGTTAGAAAAATTTACATACAGTAATCTTAATTTTGTAGAGATATTGCACTCACTGTTTAGAGTTAGCGAAATTTTTATTCACAGTTAAATGAAGGGTCAGCATTTGTAATTTCAATGATTTTGTTACATGTGACAACTAGTTGTATTCATGGTTTTTAATTAGAAACTTTATACTCTCGTATCTTACATCTTTACACTTTTCAGACCCCCACCGATAGCATAATGTTATAACTCTTTCCACTTAAACAATCCTTCAACTTTTAAACTTCCGACAAGAAAGGATAGGGTTATACGGTTCTTTTGCCATCGTATGGTTGGGTAGATAATATTTTAAGACAGTAGTAAAACTTTTACATATTGGTGTCATGTTTAAGTGAACATGTTATTGATCGATGGTCATAAACGTTTACACTTCGGGTGAAACGTATGTTGGGATTCGTTGATGTGAACTTTCCCTTTTTACCTTGCGCAGAGTATGATTCTCTTGTGTGCACTGTGCACCAGTTTTATTTATGGATTTCATCTCTTTCATCCTACACTAATCTTGAGACACATAGATAATTGGAGTTGATTTCGATCATTCTAATTATCTACCTCGTTAATTGTTTTTGAGCGGCGATAGTGAGTCTAGGACCATGAAATTTTGGGTGCACCTCTCATCTAGTATGCTAGCAACCATTCATTATTGCAACCCTTTTTCAATCGAAATCAAAATTTAATTCTTGAGAAAAGCACTTGAAAGCATCTGGGTCGAACCTTCTAGAAAGTGTTGGGAGGATTACGTGACAACGTTATATTTCTTAGATCATGACCCTGCTGGCTTACATAGCATTTTTACAGCGTCTTAATGCTTTGGGTTAGCGAATTTCTACAACGTTTTTGGAGCGAATTCCCCCCTTGATTTCTGATAGCACGTAATTACCACCAACGATAAATTTTGGCAGTAAATCTGGATGGTATGCCAGCGTTGACAATACCCATAAATATTTGACAGCCCTTTTATGTGATATGTTTAAAATAGTCATCCTTATAGTAATTGCGTACAACATTGTTAATAGACTGTAATACCGAAATTTAAGTACCTGTAATTGAGCAATCACTCAACAACGTTGGTAGTAGCCCACTTAAATTTCCTTGTCTTACTCAACAACTTCAATGTTTAACAGATAGCTTGTTATCCTTTAATATTGTTAATATAGCTAGATAGCGTGTTGGAAATTAATATTGTTAATATGTTATAATTATAGCATTACAGCATTATGCATTGATACTGTTAACATTGTTATATATTGGTAATTGTTAAATTAGATTTGTAGTCATTGACTAAATTGGATTGTAATTATTGACTAATTTGTAATTTAGACTTGTTAAATTGATTGTAATTAATGTTAAGTTAGACTTGTAATTATTGACTAATTTAGATTTGTAATTATTGACTAATTGTAATTTATACTTGCCAATTATATTCATATTTAATGTTAAATTAGATTGTAATTATTGACTAAATTAGACTTGATTAATGGTGGGTTAATAGGATTGTTAGACATAAAGGTTGTAGGTGTAATGGTTGATTACCTTGCACAAGCTTAATGGACGAGATTTTAGTAGATGTATCAACTAAAACCTTTAATAGCCTTTACTTATTTGGAAGTTATGCACCTTGCGCCTTAGGTCGAGCTAGAAGGGTTGATTGGTCTTGTCGGTACACCACAGGTTTCCTTGTAGGAAACAAGAATCCTCTGGTCTTTCATGCAATTTAATTTGAGTGTTATCATGTGTCTTGTCGATCTATTGCTTGGGGTGTAGGTGTAGTCCTCTTGTCAGTAACTCAGCTCCTAGCGAGTTGGATTCATCTGGAGTCCTTGGTCCAGATAGGTTAGGTAGCGCCAGGGCTATCACCACACCTATCACCTAGGGACGTCATGAGTCCTAATGAGGGGATCATCGCGTGCCCTATTGGATAGAGGTGAATGATAACTTGGCCAGAGTCTGTGCCTTTCATGTGAGTGTTGTTGATCGTTGTAAGTTTTCTATTGGCGCATGGGTTGAACGCCTTCATGTGTTTGGTTGTGTGCCATCAAGGTTCTAGTAAACTGATCATCGAGGTCATTGTGTTGCAATGGGGACGTTGTCCCTTAGCTTGTAGGCGTGGTCATGTTTATGTCGTGCGGGTAGTCATTTCTCGTTCTTTTGTTACGCATGTTTCGCCCAGTTTCTCTTGTGCCAGTGCATGGAGTCATAGTTGTAAGTTGCCTATTATGTGGGCATGGTGCTCATCATCAGCTTGTGTGGTTAAATTGTTGTCATCGTGGCCTTCCTACCTAAAACAAAAAAGAATTTTGAACTTTCTACTTCGCTTGTAGTCGTAACGAAGGGGGATCGATCCTCTGATTATGATTGTGATTGTATAGTAAAGATTTAAAACATTTCTATGATTGCAGCATTATCTCTTCTCCATTTACCATCCTTTATGGTCATAGTAAGGAATTCATAGTAAGAAAAACTATTTTTTACAAAAGTTGTGTATTTTTAATTAAAAAAGACACTCTCTTTCTCCAAATACATTCAATTATTGAATCTTCCTACTAGAGAATGGGGCTACCTTGGGTAGTGTCTGTAGAATTCTTTTGTTGTGTAGCTGGTTTAAAATATTTTGAAGTATAACACTTGTGACACAATGAGATACCATCATTTCTTTACCAATGTGGATTTCTACTTTTAATTAGGAAAATTTGTATCAAGAGCATGAGTTAGAATCTCATAAGTGGATTGGGTCGATCCTCTTATTATGATTGTTCTTGTACAATTAACATTTAAAAACATATCAATGATAATTCTATTGTGTCTTCCTCATTTACCATGATTTATCATCACATTAATTAATTTAATGTTATTGAGGTAGAAATCAAAGGGAAGTCCTTTGATGAATCTTAAGAAAAGCCACACATGATGGCAAGGAAAATCCTTGTCATGCTCCTTAGCCTAAGTACTAAATAAACTACAGTGAAACCACACAAACATATGCAAGAACAGCCAATCGACACTATCCTCATCTGAAATATGTTGGGATTTATTTCCTTTTGTTGAAAAAATAGATTATTTTCTATTACATTATGAAAAGCTCTTTTTGGAAAAATTAACAAATCTTGACCAATAGGAAAATTAAGTTTGTAATATTACAATTTATGTATTCCAAAATTTATGTTTAACTAAAAAAAACAACTCAACATTGCAAGATATAGAGATATTTTTTACGCCGGAGGCTTTGTACAAGTAGGGTCAATAACGAAACTGATTACAGAGTTCCTACCACATAAGAACATAAAGTCAAATATCCTTTCACCTATAATTTTCACAAGATCAAGAATTATAGTGTTGAACAAAATAATACTTACATTACGGGTAGCCTTTTGAAGTGGCCAATTTATTGTTGAATAGATTGACCACCAATATTGTGAAGTTATGGGTGAGTGCAAGCTAATGATGGTCTCTCATGACGCGTTAGTGGCAATGCAAACCTAGAAAAACAACAATTTGTTAACTTGGAGGGATTATTCAAGGTACTTTTGCAATGAATTTGAATATGGTGTAAGAAGATGAAATGTAGGAAATTGAATTAGCCTTCAAAATATACAACTTTTATTCATAGAAATTGTTGGCACGAGGGCATACCCAGGGTTCAACGCTTCAACAACGCACCAACAAAACCCTAACTACCAACCCTTTCGGCAACACCTTCGAATCAGATGAAGTCTCACCCAAGGTAGAGGCAGGGGTGGTTGCAGGACTCAGATGTCTGCAACCTAGCTAGGACACAAATCTGTGATTACAAGACCTTAATAGAGCACTTATCATTTGTCATTAATTAGTACTTATCCTTTGTCTATAGCGCAGATAAACCCTAATTACAGCGCGGCGCAGTATTCAACAAGATCCAACACATTCAAGCACTAAGCACATCAAAATAGATCAGATCTGGTACTTATCTACATCACCAAGCACTAAGCTATTATATCAGATACATCTAAACATGCATTACTACAATAAACATATATGAACAATAAGACAATCGTAATGCACAAAGAAACCATAACACAAGATATACGTGGTTCACCCCCAGCCTGGGGCTACGTCCACCAACTCTTCTTCTCTTTATTTCCTTCTGCCAATCATCTACATGCACAGAGCCACAATATCCTACTCTGCATAGGACAGGAGATCTATGCACACTCTTCCAAATCCTCCTTCCTCGAGCTTGGTTATAGCACAAAGCCTTTACACAGTCACTTGCACTTAGCCTTGCAAGTCTCACATAGTATGCACAAAGCATTTACAACTATCACTTCCACTTAGCACATTGGCCTCTTCCTACATCGCCTAGATATCTATTTATACATTACAAAAGGGCCTAGACATGGGTAAACCCATGGGCCGACATCCCCATACCCATTACATAATCCCAAAACCCAAAAATCCCTAAACAAGGGGCCAAGATCCTGCAATCTCCGCTTCGACTTGTGCTCCACCTTCAACAGCCTGTTGAAGTCCCAAAATAGGTCAAACTTGACCAAGGATCTCCAAAACTTGGTCAAGGGCCAACAAGCCCCAAACACTCACTTGTGACTTGTCTCGAGTCACTCTCCTCTGGGTAATTTTGCCTCAAATGACTCGAGCTTGGCTCGAGCTGCTTCGACCTGCTGCTTCACCAAGGCCTCCTTCTCAGAGAACTCTTGAATAACTACTTCATTGACAGATCCCTCTAAGCCTTGTTCTACTGAAGTGACTACTTGTTCCAGCTATGCTCCTCGGCCCTCAATCTCCTCAAACAGTTGGCAAGCTTCATCCTGGACTAGTTGGAGCCTCTGAGTCACTTCCATGACTTTGCTCTATATGGTATGGACCTGTTGTTGAGCAGTGCATTGTTCCTAGGATCTTTTCATTCTTTCAACTGCTGACAAGAGCTTCAACTACGCCTGTACTGTCGTTTCTTGCTTCTTTGCCTCCTGGAGTTGTGACTCCAGTGTCTTCAGTTCAGGGTCCTCAGTAAGTCTCTCGTAAGTCTACACACTTCTACTGCTAAGTTGTTTACATTCCAAAGCTAATACTCTGGTCCTCTCAACTACACTCCAGGCAGTGGCTTCTCTTTGGTCTCGCACGTCCTGCAGAGTACTTGGTATTGTTTGTAGCTCTAGATCTGTTATTCTCTGTTGATTTTTTTGGATGGCTTCAGCAAGTTGCGCTACTTGATGCTCCACTGGGTCTTCCTCCTTTTGTTCTAAGCCCGTAACAGAGCGAAGTGCTCTGCTGACTGCTTATTTTACTCCAACCTTCTCTGAGAGCAGTTGTTCTTTCTCATGATGGATCTGCGCTTTATCCTCTTTGAAATTTTCTTGGAGGTCATCATTTTCCTGTTGCGCAACTCAATGTTACTCTATCACTTCCTCTTGTGCTTTCTTTAGGGCCACTGTGGCCTGTTCTATTTCTTCCTATGCACGACGAAGCTAAGCTTCAATCACATTAGCTAGTCTGCAGATCTGGGTAGGCTCATCTCCCAACTCTGTTTCTTCTGATGGCGAGGGCGCAGTGGACACTGCGCGATTGGAGTGAAGGGCCTGATGTACCCCTCTCATCTTTTCTTCAAGCCTTTTGTACATGGTCTCTTTCTTAGCTTCATTTCTCTACAAAAGATCTTCTGAGGCATCTGATACAGTTGCGATGATGAAGTCGAAGTCATCGAGCGTGAGCACAGTCTACATCTTGGTCTTACTAACTTTTGACTTCTTCTGCGACGTGGGTTTCGTGGGAGAATTTGTTGGCACAAGGGCAGACCCAGGGTTCAATGCTTCAACAATGCACCAACAAAACCCTAACTACCGACCCTTTCGGCAATACCTGCGAAGCATATGAAATCTCACTTGAGGTAGAGGCAGGGGTGGTTGCAGGACTTAGATGTCTACAACCTAGCTAGGACACAGATCTGTGATTACAACACCTTAACAGAGCACTTAGCAGTTGTCATTCATTAGTAGTTAGACTTTGTCTACAGTGCAGATAAACCCTAATTACAGTGCAATGCAGTATTCAACAAGATCCAACACATTCAAGCACTAAGCACATCAAAATAGATCAAATCTGATACTTATCTACATCATGAAGCACTAATCTATTATATCAGATACATCTAAACATACATTACTACACTAAGCATATATGAACATTAAGACAACCATAATGCACAAAGCAACCATAACACATGATATACGTGGTTCACCCCCAGCCTGGGGCTACGTCCACCAACTCTTCTTCTCTTTATTTCCTTCTACCAATCATCTACATGCACAGAGCCACAAGATCCTACTCCCCATAGGAAAGGAGATCTACGTGCACTCCGCCATATCCTCCTTCCTCAAGCTAGGTTACAACACAAAGCATTTACACAGTCACTTGCACTTAGCCTTGCAAGTCTCACACAGTATGCACAAAGCATTTACAACTATCACTTGCACTTAGCACATTGGCCTCTTCCTACATCACCTAGATATCTATTTATACATTACAAAAGGGCCTAGACATGGGTAAACCCATGGGCCGACATCCCCATACCCGTTACATAATCCCAAAACCCAAAAAGCCCTAAACAAGGGGTTGAGATCCCGCAATCTTCGCTTTGACTTGCGCTCCACCTTCGACAGCATGTCGAAGTCCCAAAATAGGTCAAACCTGATTAAGGATCTCCAAAACTTGGTCAAGGGCCAATAGACATTGTGAATAACTAGGTCAAATTTTATTTTTTCTAACAATGGTATCTTATTTTTTCAACAAAATGTAAGGTATATGTTTTCATTCTTGCAGGTGTTGAGTGTCTTAATGATGGAATTTTGTTCCAAAAACTTGTATACTTGTAGAGAACCCGTTTTTCTTGTGTCGTGTATTTTTTGGAAATTTTAATATTAATTTATATTTTTTTAAATTATCTAAATTAACATATGCCTAAAATTACAATGTATTTTGTTCGTGCAGGCTAAAAGGGTCTTAACATGATCAAAAAAAATTTATTTGTTTCTAAATCGTAGGTATCGGTCTCCTCTTGTGCCGCATATAACTCATTTGAGAAATGGTTAAGCCGAGAAAAAGTTATAGAAAAAATAAGAGAGGTATGTATTCTAGGATTTTGATACATGTGAAGACAAAAACAGATTAAAAATAGTAAACAATAATAATTTAAAAAAAATAAAAAAATAAAAAAATAAAAAAATAAAAAAATAAAAAATAAAAAATAAAAAAATATATATATATATATATATATATATTTGAAATTTGCATAGTCGACTCGATCTATGTATATGATTTCATCAACAACTGAATTGTTTAGCCAATAGAAAAATAACGTCAAAGACATAGATATAGAGGGGTATTCACAAAAATGGAGGTTTTTTATGAATTTGTAGACCGAACCACTAGGGTTGTCATCCCAAACCTAAATCTGAGCCAACCAAGTCAGCATACACCTTGTCAATCCTGCCCAAAAAATTTGAATTCAAACAAGTGCACACACGCTTCTAAAAAATCATTTCCTTCCTTCTATATATTTATCCTCCATCTCCTACATCTACCCCCCCCTCCCTCTCTCTATATCACTCTCACTCTCCCTCTCTACCCCCATTGTCTATCTCCCTGACCCTCTCTCTCCCTCACCTCCTATACATGGTAAGACCTAGACATGGAAATATTTAGACATCACAAGGCATGGAAATACCTAAAGCTAGACATTACCTTGACATGCCTCGGACTCTCACACCCACTTCCTCTTTATCCCCCCTTATCCACTCTCCCTCTCTCTCTTTTTCTCTCTCTACCCCTTTGTCCCTCACTCCCCTCTCTCATTTACAATGATGCATTAAATACACTGCAAGTCATAAATAAGCTATGATGACAAAATATATGTAATATTTTTTAATATATTATTAGAGCTACAACTCGATGTCTCCATTTGTTCCACTCTTCTCCCTCTTCACATTTGTTTTACTAGTGGATTATAAAAAAGAACAAGTATTTTCACATAATAAATATTGAGTCTATGCAAGTGGCATTGAATTCATGAAAACTACAACCCCATGTCTCCATTTGTTTCACTCTTCTCCCTCTTCACCTTTGTTTAACTAGTTGATTATAAAGAACAACATGTATTTTCACATAATAAATATTGAGTCAAAGCAAGTGACATTGAATTCATGCCCCATGTCTCCAGTGACATTGAATTCATGCCCCATGTCTCCATTTGTTTCACTCTTCTCCCTCTTCACCTTTGTTTAACTGGTGGATTATCAAGAACAACATGTATTTTCACATAATAAATATTGAGTCAAAGCAAGTGACATTGAATTCATGCCCATGTCTCCATTTGTTTTAGTCTTCTCCCTCTTCACCTTTGTTTAACTGGTGGATTATAAAGAACAACGTGTATTTTCACATAATAAATATTGAGTGACATTGAATTCATGAAATTTTGGTTGAGAGGCCTTTACAACTTTATCCTCCCACTTTCAAAATTCTAACTTTAA
Source organism: Picea engelmannii (assembly GCA_009831015.1). Taxonomy (NCBI): domain Eukaryota; kingdom Viridiplantae; phylum Streptophyta; class Pinopsida; order Pinales; family Pinaceae; genus Picea; species Picea engelmannii. The sequence continues at coordinate 151,222 of ML815553.1, forward strand.
TTCATTAAAAAAAATATTTTTATACTATTTTAAAATTAATTTGTCTATTATATTATTGGTGGATTAATTATTATTGGTGGATTAATTATAGTGTGGAGAGGTCCGCGATGTGATCATTGTTCTGCATCTTGTTTTATATTATTTTGCACATCCACACACGCTTTTTTTCCCAGAAAAAATGACTCGAGATTATATTAGAAGTATAATTTCGTTTACAATGCTTGCTCCTACGAGTTGATAGACAGGGAGAGAAAGGCGCTCTCGACAAAAGAAGAAAACAGAGTCCACATCCACACACGCTTGCACATATAAATATATACATAATTCAATATATGCATTTAACATTTTTAAATATTACTTTTTATTTTAATATTCTTGAGCCTTACGATGATTTGCATAAAAGATGTATACATCATTCCGTGTACGCATAAAAAATACATCATTCATTCCATTCCTTATGCGTATGTAAAATTTTGACACGTGCTTATAGTTCCAAGTTCCTATGTAAATAATTTGTCATACTTTTTTCACTTTATTTAATTAGATTAACACATTCTAATATGATAATATTATTTAATTAGATTAACACATTCTAATATGATAATACAAATTTTTTTTAACTCAAGTGTGAATATGAATCAATTGTAGACCAATGGAAGAATGCAATAAAAATCTATAGATGTTATTATCATAATAATATTGGTTTAATGAATTTTTTTATTATCAAGTTAATCACATTTTTTTAATCAATTATCTTTTGAATTTATAAGTTTATTTCTATATAAATTAGAATAATTTTTTTTAAATTAATTAATTTTTTAATTTATAAATTTATTTTAATATGAAGTATAAATTTATAGTTATTAATTTATCATAATAATACTACGATAAGTATGGTAATTTTTAAGTCAACAAACTATATTAATTTTTTAATTACTTTGTTATTTACCTTTTTTTTATTAGAAAAATTTCACAATTACATTAAAATATATTTTTTGTTCTCTTATCGAGAAAATACATTCCGAGAAAATACAATTCTAAAAAATGTTCCACTATCTATGGTATCCTTCGCCTTCATAGTTCTGTCGGCCATAAATAGAGATTATACAAGCGTGTAGAGCTAATACAAGGAGCAGGTATGATTGCCCTCTAAGATAATAAAGAGAGGAGAAGTTCGGGTACTGGATGTCTTTAAAACTGTGCTCTACAAAAAAAAAAGGAAATCAAAAATCTTGTACGGGTCATTTAGTGGTAGCAAGCTCCCGTCCTAATATAATCTTAGAACATGGAGGGACCCCATGCCCATCTACCCAGAGATTGTAGGTGATGATGTTGGCTTGTTTTGGAGTGTTGTCTTTGAGAATAAGTCGAATTCCTTGTTGTATTCTCGGTAGGTATGTTTGAAGTTGAGCTTCCTGAAGTTTGATTGAAGTTCTCTGATCCTATCCTTCCATCCCAAGAGAACACTAACCTGTAGCTTTCCCTTGTTGTTCAACCAGTCTATGACTATTCTGGAATCCCCATACAGAAGAAGTGTATCAATATTTATTCTAGAAGTCAGGTGGAGAGTGGCCCATGCACCCAATAATTATGCCCTGGTGTTGGTGCCCTGGCCGCCGTTGAAAGTCCATCTGCATTGTGTGTTTGGCGAAATACAAATCAATCCCCATGCACCATTATGCATTCCATTTTCCTATGTTACTCCATCGAACCAACCGGTGGGTGTCTCCTCCAGAATGAGAGTCTTGATTTTGGTCTTTATGGTCTCTTTTCTTCGGTGAAAGGTTGTCCAGATATTGTACAAACCAAGAGTTTTATAAGCCACTGTGCTAGTTGATGGAGTCCCATTTTCAAAAAAAAAAATGTTTCTTTCTAGCCACACGAACCAACAGACCATGGGAGGGAGGTTTTGTGAGAGGCGATCCTTTTTTGACCAGTTGTCATAACAGGATGCTAACAAGATCCCATCCCAGGTAGTGTTTAAGTTGAGATCAACAAAGGTACTGTCCCAAACTAAACGGGTGAAAGGGCACTTGATGAAGAGGTGCAACGTCGATTCTTCGTCTTTGTTTCATAGGTGGCAGATGTTGGGGCCAACCGAACCTTTTCTTTGGAGGTTATCCCAGGTGTTGATCTTGTTTTCAAGAGCTAGCCAAGTAAACAATTTTATCTTTAGTGTTAAGTTTCAGGTCCAAATAATGTGCCTCCAACCTCCGACATTACTAAGCCAGATGTTGTTTGTAATGGTTGTGTATACATTTTTTGCAGTTAGGAGACCCGAGTTGTCGCCCCCCGTCCGCATCAATTGGTATTCTCTATCATGAATTTGGATGCCCATGTGCGAGAGGTCCAAATAGAAGTTGTCCCATTCCAATGTGCAGTATATTGCAAGGCCAATTTCGTGGCTTGTTTTCCAATTATTTAAGAGAATGTTGATGTTGTAGCTCCCTTTCGCTTGAAAACGATACTTAATATTTTTTTAATTTAGGGAAGATATTAGTTGTGGGGAGAGGTAAGAAGCCTTTTTCGGTCCAATGATACAGTCTTTGCCAAGGATGATTGAATGTCCTAGGCTCGGGTTCCAACAAAGCGATTGGGTGATCCAGTTTACAGATTTTATCAGATTTCTCCAAAGCAGTGAGGCCAATCTTGAAGTGGAAGTTGTTGTCCTGAGCCAGGTGTCCACCGAGACATGGGGCATGTATTTTTCCTTTAGGATAGAGTGAAAGATTCCAGCTTGCATTAATACTCGCCATAGGGAGTTGGCCACCAGTGCTTGATTGAAATGAAAGAGGTTCCTGATCACCCAACCGCCCTTTTTTTTTGTTTTGCTAGTGTTTCCCAATTGCAGAGGTGTTGGCGATTATGATCTGTGTTGCCCAACTAGAGGAAGTTCAAAGACAACTTCCTTAGCTTGTCTAGAACAGTTATAGGTATGGCCGCAAGCTCCATCCAAAATACTGGTTGTCCTCCTAATATAGCTTTGATGAGGGTGAATCAACCACCTAAGGTTAGCCATCTATTGCACCAATGGCCAATTATTTTCTCAACCTTTGCGATGAGCCAGTTCCAATAAGTATCCTTGTGTGAATCAGATTTTAAGACGTAATCAAGGTACATAAATCCTTCAGAGAGGTGTACAAATTTATAAGGAAAGAGATCTTAGTAATTCCATGGATTGATCTTGAATATTGGCGAAATGGAAGGTCGATTTAGCCCAATTTATCAATAGTCTCGAGGCACTGCAGAAAGTCTTTAGTATCTATTTAATTTCCATCCATTCCTGGAGTGAGCCATTGGTCAAGATTAAAACATCGTCAATGAACATGAGGTGTAAGATCTTGAAAATTCTTGACACTTTTATCCATGTAATCTTCCCCTTTGATTGACTTTTTTTGAGTAATAGTGATAGGCATTCCATGACCAGGATGAACAAGAGTGGGGAGAGTGGGTAGCCCTGCCTCAGTCCTCTACCACTGCGAAAGAAGGGGGGGATTTCACCATTCCCCAGGAATGAAATGTTTGCAGCTGTCACACCACTCATGATCCACTTTATAGAGGATTGATTAAAGCCATATTGTGTCAGGATTAATCTAAGGAAATCCCAGTCAATATAGTCAAATGATTTTTTTAGGTCTAATTTAAGTATAAGTTCCTTTGATTTTTTCGCCTTAATGTTGTGCAAGCACTCATGTGTCATGCCAATGGCGTTTAAGATCTGTCTTCCTTTTAAAAATCCCAACTGTTCACCCGAAAGTGTCCTCGAGAGCATAGGCTTGATCATGTTTGCAATAATTTTTATGATCAGTTTGTAGCAAAGATTGCATAATGCAATCGGTTTGTAGTCCCCAAATGTGGATGGTTTGTTTTCTTTGGGGATAAGTGTCAGGAAGGTCAAGTTAAGGGCGCCAATAACTCTTCCTCTAATTCTGGAGTCTTCCACAAGATCCAACAGATCGTTCCAGACTAAATCAAAGAAATGTAGGAAAAATTCTACAGTCCAGCCATCGGGGCCTAGAATTGTATCTTTGTTGAAAGAATTTAGAGCCTCCAAAACCTCCTGAAGCGTGTGGGGACCGTCAAGAAATTTTGAGTCTTCCACTATGACTAATCGTGGATATAGTCTGGCAACTATTACAGAGTCCTATGGATTATTTTGTGTGGATGCCTCGTAGACATAGTTAAAGTGAGTTGTGGTCGCGGTCTTTAATGCTTGTTGTCCACTGTGTAAGTTACCAAAATTGTCTAAAATATCCCATATATGCTTCTTATTTTGTCTGGAGCTCGTGAATCGGTGAAAATTTTTTTTGTTTAGATCACCACACTTAATCCATGTGGCTCTTCTTTATTGCCACCACCAGGCTTCTTCCGTGAGGAGAATTTTGTTTCTTTCAGTCTCTAGAAGATGCATGGTGTGGATCTTGTCTCAATGTCCCCTGTCTAGGTTGTCTTCAAGAAGAAGGGCATGTATGTTGTTCTCCATCTCTTTAAGTCTTGTGAGGTTAAGTTGTCTGTGTAGTTGTGCCCAATGTTTGATGCGTATTTTTAGTGTCTTTAATTTCCAAACAAGGCGATGTTGGATTCCTGATTCAGTTTGATAGATCATGTCTTTCCAAACTTCCTTGACTATTTCGTTGAACTCATTCTCTTGTAGCCATCTTGGATTCAGCTTGAAAGGGTGTGCTTTCAAAATTGGAGTTGAGTCAAATTGCAAGATGATTGGGGCATGATCCGACGGAAAGGGTTATTCCACCTAGGTTCAGAATCTTCCATCAAGTGTAGCTGGGGATTTCAAAATTAGAACCCGATCTAGCCTCTTTTTAATTGTCTATGATCTTGTGCGACCATTGCACCTAGTGGGGACTATGTCGGTCGGTGGAATATCAACCAGTGCATGTGCAAGAAAAATATTTGTAAAGTAGCTAGCTAGTGGATCCAAAGAAGTCGAATCCCCCCATGCTTGTAGTAGGACTTAGGTCCCCTGCTATGATCAGATTTGTGTAGTCAAGTAAACCTCGAGCTGCCACCTTATCCCAGAACCGTTTATGATCGATGCAAGGTCCATAAATGCTAAGTAAGGAAATATGTTGATTGTTCCAGAGGCATGTACCTGTTAGTAGTATACCACCACTGCACAGATAAGGGACTAAATCAAATTTTGTAGGATCCCAGGAAACAACCAGTCCTCCAGATGTTCCAATTGAGCTTGCAGAGCAGGTGTGCCAGGTGGGGCAGAACTGGTTCAAGAAAAACCTAGATTTTTGTCCATTCACCAGTGTTTCTTATAGGAAGATAATGTTCGGTGAAGTTATGGAAAGGAGTCTTATAAACAAAGCGGTTTTCAGAGACCCCCCTACCCCTTTGATATTCAGTGAGAGAAGGATCATGATTTGGCTCTCGCAAGGGATTTTACGCCTCTAAGTGCCCCATTGTCAGAGTGTGTTGAAGGACCTTCCTTTCGACGGGAACTTTTGGTTTTTATCGGTGAGTGCTTGTAGCCCAGACCCTTAGACCAGGTATAATATTTTCCAAAGTCTGAGTTCAAGTTAGAAAAGTGGTCTAACACCTCACCTAAGGTCGGTGGTTCAAGTGCACTTCTTCCCAGGTAGGTAGGGAGGGGAATGGGTGATAGTGGTTCCCTATAGGTTGGGATCAGTGAGTCGAGGACGACTCCTAGGGTGTTTTCCCCTAGGTTTGAGTCGCTTGGACACGGGAATTTGTTATCCTATGAATGAGCAATCAACAGGATTCCATGACTCACGGTCTCTGGGGATAAGGAAGGGGGATCAGAGACAGAGGGGAGGGGGCGAGAGGTGGCAAGCGAAGGGTTGTCTAAATCTTGAGGGAGCTCAATGGCAGGTGTAGGGGAGTCCTATAAAGATTCTTGAGGATTGGTAAAAGTGGAGGTGGGTGGAGTGTCTGATAGAACCTGAGTCGGGGAAGTGACCTATGGGATGAAATTTGGTGAGCCCAGGGCTAGAAAAGTAGAGTTATCCAGCTGTTCTATTTCCCAGACAGTCAATGTAAAGAAAAGAGTGGGACAGATTTGTTTAAGCTTACCTGTGATGGAGTCCAATGTTGTTGGGTCCTCTGCATCAAATAAGTCTGGATAGGTAGCTTGTGTGTTCACCCCTAGGGAGTCCATGCTAGAGGAAAGTTCTAACACGGTGTCCTCAGATTGCTCTTCCTTCGCGAAGCCAAGGCAATGTTTCCTTAGATGTCCAGTTTGTCTACAAAGGGTGCACCTGAAGGGTATGCCAAGGTAATCCAGTTTTTGGCGAGTGTGATGTCCTCTCCATTCAATGTCAATGGAATCTAGTAGTCCTTCATGTATATCTAGTTCCAAAAGTACCTTGGCTACCATTTTGACGGGGGAAACAATGGTCTCTTTATCCACACTGATGAATTTTCCAAGAGTGTTTATGATGGCCTCAAGGGATTTTTCATTCCAAATATGTAGAGGCAGACCGGGTAGGAGTACCCAGAGATGTCGCAAGCGGAAATAATATTGTGAGGGTTCAAAGTTGACACGCCAATGCTTCAGCATGAGGCTGGCTCTATATAGCACCCATAGCCTCTCTAGAATGTGTGTAGCATCCTCATCAGAATGGAACTGGAATCTTAGCTAGCCTCTCAGGAGGTAATAAATATCTGGTTCATAGCCCAACATGGACGCCAGGTAGAGCGCACCTAGTCTACAAGGTATGTTCTACAAAGTTGTCTATAGGAGAGCCAGCCTACAAGAGTACAGAGTGCCATGGATACCAAGTCTTCTAGGCCAATATCAGTTCCCAACACCATTTTCTTTTTTGTCTTCCTAGAGCACCACAGTCTGAGTGCAGGCTTCCTACCCTTGGAGGAGTGTGTTCTAGCTTCCCGTAGAGACCCAGTGTTTTCCCCACGAAGAGTTGAAAAATCAATAGAGAAAGGGTGTCGAGCAGTAGGGTTATTGCTTGGGCGCAGAAGAGATAGGGAGTCCCTGGGAGGTGCCGGTGCAGGCTTCTGAGACGGATTCCAAAAGGAGGAAATACTAGGCAGCTCCTCAGCAGAGTGGATGGATGGATGTTGCGGTGCACAATTCTTTTCGCTTAACTGGTAAATTTTAAAGGTAAAAACAACAATGGAGGGAGTGTCTGGTGCCAATGTAGGTTGAAAGGAGGGGAGACATGGTACTCCAATGATCTAGGAGGATCATCACAGTCGACACATTTTTAGTCGGCTTCAAATACTGCAAACATTGTCCAATCAACAAAGAGCTCACATTGATCTTTCTGATGCATTTCAAATGAATTCGATTGGACTTCACATGCTACAGATATGTCTTGTTGATATTTAGGGAGGAAATGACATTTGCAAAATGTTTAATTCATGAGATAGGGTTCTCATAATTATGTATTTTTCATTATTTAAAAGGGATTATTTGGTGCAAAACCATGTTGGCTTTCAATCCCTAGTATCAAGGAGAGTCCTAAGGAGAGTTGAGATCTTCATGGATGGTTGAGAGATATTCTCAAACCAATCCCTTGAGATATGCCAAGATCCTAATTTAGGGGATCTTGAGAGATATTATCCCCATGAAAATCTTGATGTGGTTGAGATGGAGATGTTATATAAACCCTTCTTGGGGGTCAAGAAGAGGGGGAGAGAAAGGAAAGAGCTTGTGGAAATCTTATTGAGAGCTTATTGATTCAAAGGATGTCTTTGTAGAGGAGAAACAGGTTGTAGGCTTGTTTATGTAGCCCTTTTTGAAGCATAATCAATAAAGAAGATTCATGGGATTCATGAATCTGGAGATGTAGCCAAGGGGTCTGGTGAACTTCGTTATCATATTGTTGTCTATGTTGTATGTGTGTGTATGGATGTATTCTTCCTTGGTTAAGTAAAGTTTTATTTACATAAACATGCACAATAATTTTGGCAATCTGATGCTTTCATATTAATGTATTCATTAATGAGGCATTTTTAATTAACCATATTTCCCTTATTCACATGCAATTGCGTCAGTAAAAGATCTTATTTTTTAAAATTTGGATGTAAGAATATTCTCACCAAATTTTTAGATCAAGTGGTATCAGAGCAGGTCTGACTAGTTTTGCAGATTGTGAATATCACCATGGGCAAATGAACGAAGCAAGTGTGGTTCAAAGAGTTGGAAGAGATAAATCACAGCATTCAAGCTAAAAATGCAGAGTTGAGGAGACTTTTCCAGGTTGCAGAAGAAGAGAAGCAAGAGCTTCAAGAGAGGTCTTAGTTTCATGGAGAAGTCCTCAACGAAATTATTGAATAATTGCGACTTGAATTGCAAACTAAGGATGATCTCTTGGCTAAGTTGTAGCTTGGTGAACGAATCAAATACAAAGAGCCTTCTACCGTGGATGCACAAACTCAAACTGAGGTATGCGTTGAGAGTATTTCTTCATGTTCGTTTTCATCTCAATATGATAATAATGTTGGCATGAAGCTTCTCACTAAAATGGGATACAAAGGAGGTGGACTTGGCATTAATGGCCAAGGAGTCACTCAACCATTAGACGTGGTACAAAGACCACCATTTGCAGGTTTGGGTTATGTCAAGGTAGATATTGGAGAGTGATCAAAGAATGCTAAGGCAAGAGCCACTTCTACATCATTGGATTCCAATAGAGGAGCCAAAGCAGCTAGTCCTCATCAGATCTATAACAAAGATGAACTAGGAAGGTATAAAAGTCATTCAAATTATTTTCTTGAATATAAGAAAAATGATTTCTGCATTAGATCTTCTAACCGTGATGTAGCTAAGCATCAAATGAAGAAAGTTTGGGTTAAGAAGACAGATGTGTCCATGAGAAGTGAGACAAAATAGAAACCACACCTTCCAAGTCCTCCCGTCACGAATGCACAGTTGAATGGAAGAGGAAGGAGTTTTTGCAATTACTACAAAATCAGTGGCCACTAGGAAAAGAAGTGTTGGAAGTTACATCCCAAAATTTTCCACAAACCAAGAAGCAGGCAGATTGTGAAAAATCACGTGAAGAAGGAGACTCCTTCAACCATTGTAAAAGCACGAATAGAAGAAGAAAGTGCTTGGTGTCGGTTGGGTAAGCAGTTGATAATATTTTTGCAAGTTTTATTTATCATATTTTGCAAATGTTGGAGTTATATGGGAGCAGGTATCCTCCCTAATGAAGAAAATGGTCGAAAATTTTATGTCTCGAGTTCCAGAACTAACTATGCCAGATTGAAAAACTCGTTGAAACGTTTCCAACGCCACTTGAATCGTGTTGAACGGAATCAGTACGAGAATGTTTTGTGCCCACAAAGATTGAGAATTTGCAGTGGCGCAATCAGTGGGAGATAATGGAAGGAATAGCTTGTGTATTGGCTAACCTTCATCATGATTGTATTTCACTCTTCACCCATCGAAAAATATTGTGTGATAATATGTTACTTGACTCGACAATCCAAGTGTATGTCTCTGACTTTGGCATTATGAAGTTTCTTAACGTCCACACTAAATCAAACTCGAATAAATTTGCAGACTCCTTTGGATACATGACCCCAAATTGGGTTATACAATGAAAGTAATGGAGAAGTGTGATGCCTAGCCACAGATCTTCATATTTATCTTCCACGAAAAAACCCTCGACTTGATGAAGTCGATGTTTATTGAGAGAAACAAATTCTCTTGGATCTGCTTATGATCGCTATGCTTGAAATGGGCTTCTTATTTTTCTGTTGCAAATTCTGCAGTTTTTGGTGGTACTCCATCAATTGTTGCCACAAATTCAATATTGGAGATTCGTAAGATTACTCTGTCACGATGTCAGATACAATAGCATTATGTGCCAAAGCCTTCTTTTAACATCCTCTGCAAACAGAACACGCATCCTCTCACAACAACCAACAATATCAATGGGGCTCACGACTTTCCTTTTTGGTGGTCTTTTATCATGCAAATCGATCCAATGGTCGGGTTCTTTATCTTGTTGTTTTCTGCAATATTGTGATCTAAGTAGCCGCGACAGTCTCCTTATTCACTGGTGTTTCCAAAGAATGTAGTGTGCATGCATGAAACCGACTCAACGTCCATTCACCAGTGCTACCAGTATGTGTGCGCAGCTACAATTTTGTTGAGATAAAATCAGTCAGATGTCGTAAATGTACCTTCTTGGCACCTAAGATGTTTGTAATCAAGACCATCATATTGAAGCGTCTCGGGAATTTGGACCATGCTGACAGTGAATCTTGAGGACGTAAGGCGTATTATGAGGATGCAAACAAAATTATTGAACGACTCAGGGAATCCTTGTGAGATCCGTGACCAAGTATTGCAGGAAACCTGCCAATATTGCTTTGTTAGGTAAGGAAATCATGGATCAAATCTCGATCCTCCTCTGAATTCGGATCTGAATTTTGAATTACAGGATGGAGAATGATAATGGTTTTCTTTTGACAGTATCTTAGCAATTATTTTCTCTCTGGCTAATGCGAGCTAAGAAAATCCCAAACAGTATGGGATCGTCGGAAGAAGCACAAACCTAATAAGTACGTGACAGTCAATCCCAGAAAAAACGCAGCAGCTACAGGTGGAAATTTCGTTGTTGTTAACCACTTGTTAAGTAATGATGGCCAACGCCCCAGGCCCACGAATGTCTATGCACCGATCAAAGATGACTATTTATCCGGGAACTGTTAGACAAATATATTGGGATTCAGGAGTTATGGAAAGACATTACACCAGCTTTTGGGGCTTGAAGTACTTTCAAATGAGAAGTTTGGCACCGTTAACTGCTTGGATCTTAGTCTTGTGGCCCAAGGTGGGCGAGTTCAAGGACAACGATATCTGCAGATTTTGGCGCTTGAAGTAATCCTTCATTCGGTTTTGGAAGCACTACCACTTTTGGTCAATCAACGCCAGATGTTGTTTCATCTTTCTCCATTGTGACTTTGATTGGTTTGGAGAGACCACGGTTCAATTTTCCTAGTCAACGTTGATGGGTTCTAGGCGCTTCTGTAGATTGGCAGTTTCTTGGTTACCCTACTTTGCCTCATCGATAGTGAGAGAGCGATTGCATTTTGTTGGCGTTGTCATGCATTTCCCAGATTCTAATCTTGTTTCTTCTTTTGGGCGGCAAGTTGGGTATCTAAACAAAGGCCAAGATTTCAACATTATGTGGCTTGATCGCCCTTCTTGTCTTGTTGAGCGTTGCCAATGATCATGCTGGCCATAATTTTTATCCTTCTTGTCTTGTTGAGCGTTGCCAATGATCATGTTGGCCATAATTTTTATGTTACGGAAAAAGCTTTTGAGCTATGGTGCCAACGTTTTTAACAGTAGCCTGAAGTCTCCAAAGGGAAATTTTTTCCATGCCGAGTGATGCACTATGCCAAGTAGTTCAATATCAAAATATTGATCGAAATCCAGTACTACAGATTGGTTGTGAGGAGGCCAAAAAAATTTCACGTGAACCCCGAGAAGATGCCACGATTATACTTGGTACAGTCTCAGGGCCAAGTTGTCAAATTTCAACATTTCCTGGGAGGAAAAGGGAGTCGTTGTTTAGTCACTAGGTGTGATTATGGAAGGTTGTATCAACGGTCTCTTTCCACACTTATTGGAAATAGTTTCATTTCTTATACCTCTTCTTAATGATAAGCTTCCTTTAGTACGGAGAATCACATGATGGACCCTTCCTCGCTACAATAAATGGATTGTTCAGAATGTTGGACATCTAGAAGGGCATGAACAATTTGAAAAGGTGTGCACTGGTCTCTTTTGACGGATTTTAGACAGTGACAAGAGAGTCCAGGAGGTTTCTTGTTCAGCCTTTGCAACTCTTGAACAGGAAGTTGCAGAAGAGTTGGAACCTCAGTCAGAGCTCAATTTGCAAAACCTTTTTGTGTGCCTTTGATAATACGATTTTCAAGGAAAAACGCACATTAATATTATGGTGTGCATTATATTGCACATGAGATATGTCACAGTCAGAATCTCCTTGGTGAGAACGCGCAACAGTTTGTTGCAGGCTACAATGGTGTGAAGACCTAAAAATTTGCCCAGAGATAGTTCTATACTTTGGTTTTGAAACCTAATGTAATTTTTCCATATGTGTTTGGATTGGCATAAAGGGGAATTTTGTAATTTTTTCCTAGAAGTCCTAAAAGTCCATGTTGGACAATCATTGTAAAACTTGTCATAGTTGGCCAAGTGGGGCACTTGATATATGTTATTACTTTGCAAATGTTTATGTAGCCACTCTTGAGTGAGGAACAATGAGAGGCATTTTGAGTATGCCTGAAGCCTCGTATTCTCAGTTGATTAAGGCATATAGCCTAAGCCATTTTGGCAATCTCTGTAAAACTTGTTTATGAGTGTTTTATAAACTCATGGCAAGAATGTTCTTGATGTAAAATCGTTATGAAGCATTGTAATGGATTTTTAGCCACTCTTGAGTGAGGGGAGTGAGAAGCGTTATTTTGTGCCTTAAGCATTTATTGGCTTCTGTGTAAGCATGATATAAACAATTGATTGAGGCATTTTGCCTATGCCATTTGGTGATTCATTGTAAACTTGACCAAGAGTGTAGTTATAAACTCTTGGCAAGTAAGAAACTTATGCAGGTATCATCAGTTACAGGTTGCAAATTTATGCAGATGTGGGCTTTGACATTTCATCTCCGAAGAACAAGAGGTGAAGGAGATAGGGAATGTGTCTTTCAAAACATTTGCTTGGCAGCAGTTGCAAGTGTTAGAATTACATTTTGATTCTGAAGTACAGGGAATGAAAACATTTCCATGCAGTTGATGATGGATTGCAGGTCAAAGTTGATACTTTTGGAGGTCCAAAAGTTTTTCTCCGTGGGGAGGTGTGATCCAAGAGGATTTTCATAGTCAACACATTTTCAGTCAGCTTCAAATACTGCCAACATTGTCCAATCAACAAAGAGCTCACAATGATCTTTTCGATGCATTTCGAATGAAGTCAATTGGACTTCACATGCTAGAGATATGTCTTGTTGATATTTAGGGGCAAAATGACATTTGCAAAATGTTTAATTCATAAGATAGGGTTCTCATAAATATGTATTTTTCATTATTTAAAAGGGATTATCTGGTGCAAAGCCATGTTGGCTTTCAATCACTAGTCTCAAGGAGAGTCCTAAGGAGAGTTGAGATCTTCATGGATGGTTGAGAGATATTCTCAAACCAATCCCTTGAGATATGCCAAGATCCTACTTTAGGGGATCTTGAGAGATATTATCTCCATGAAAATCTTGATGTGGTTGAGATGGAGATGTTATATAAACCCTTCTTGGGGGTCAAGAAGTGGGGGAGAGAAAGGAAAGAACTTGTGAAATCGTTATTGAGAGCTTATTGATTCAGAGGATGTCTTTGTAAAGGAGAAACAGATTGTAGGCTTGTTTATGTAGCCCTTTTTGAAGCATAATAAAAAAAACAAATTCATGGGATTCATGAATCTGAAGACATAGCCAGGGGGTCTGGTGAACTCTGTTATCACATTATTGTCTATATTGTATGTGTGTGTATGGATGCATTCTTCCTTGGTTAAGTAAAGTTTTATTTTCATAAACATACACAATAATTTTGACAAATAATTTTGATGCTTTCATCAAATAAATCCTATTGCCCTTATTCACATGCAATCGATAAGTAAAAGATCTTATTTTTGAAAATTTGGATGTAGGAAGATTCACACCAAATTTTCAGATCATCCAAGTAGCAAAGGGATTGGTTTCACACAACTAGTGAACTCGTTTGCCGATGTGAAGAGATCTGCACTGTTCGAGTGCGCCTCGTTAGCAGCACTCATCATTGCTCGAGG
>ML815554.1:37220-101414 GCA_009831015.1 Picea engelmannii
GATGCATAGTTCCTTGTTCTAATCGCTTGCTAAAACCAATGAATACATCACCGACCTTTTTGCAATAAGACATTCAACTGATGGACCAATCAGTTGATAGATAAATAGTTTTTTAAATAATATGAAAATAAATAATTTGATTCGATAAAGTTAAACTTAGAAATATGGTTAAATTTTTTTGGTCAATGCTTAAACTAATACAGAGTCAACGCGAACTCATCGCTATATACCTAGCCTATGGTAGGTATAATAAGAAGTGTTGTATGTTTTTTAAAGTTTTTTAAGAAGTATGAAATTTAAAATTTATATTTAAATAAAATAAAAACCAAAAAGTAAAGTGGGTATTATAATAATGATGAAATGTCAATATAATGATATATTGATAGAGTCAGCGATATTTCTAATATTTTAGAGATCATTTTAATAATAATTACAAGTTAGTGGGTTTAACAATTAAGAATATAGGTCTTTTCTTTGGAGGTCACATTATTCATTTGTAAAGGGGATAAGGTATGTACATGTAGGTAAATTGTTGTTTGTGGGTATTTGTGTGGATTGGCTACGTATTAGTATTCTTCCTTTCATAAAGTCCGAGAGAGGATAAATATTGTAGGCTAGTGTTGCCAACTCAGTTTGTTGTGCGAGGAGATTATGACAAGTGTAGATGGATGTTGATAGGGGACATACACCAAGTACTACTATGTGGAATAATGTCTGGCAAGATGTAACACTGTAATCCAAATTGAATGTTGGTGTTATGTCATTTGCTACTATATGGAATAATGTCTGACAACTCGTAACACTGTAATCCATGTTGAATGTTGGTATTATGCTATGTGCTACTATGTGGAATAACATTGGACAACCTATAACATTGTAATCCACATTGAGTGTTGGTGTTATGCCACATGATGGTTATGAGATGGTACCACATTCTAACATCCACTGTATAGAGGATTGCTACCCTCCTTGCAAATCAAACATAATTAGTAGCACCACCCAATGATTTTTATCTTCACCTACCCATAAAATATGACAACTATGTTAATACCAAGCAAGAAATAATGTCATCACAACCAATTAGAAAATTTTAGTATACAAATATATAAAATACAAAGAAATATTGACAACTTGTAATTAAAAGAAAGGCAATGCACGACTAACATTAAGCACCATGCAGTGAGTCAATGATTGGCTTACTTCCATTTCCATCGTGTTCATTCGATACACACTATTCACCATTGAACAAACATGATGAAAAGGTTGACGCACTACATGGTGCTTAATGTTAGTCGACCATGCATTGCATCATTTCAAAAAACAGGAAACTTGATTCCAACCATCCTATAACCCTCGAGTAATCAATAGAAAAAATAACTTTTAAAAAATGATTACTTCCTATAATGAAAGCCTATAAGTACTCTACATGGAGCCTAGTGTGTGTGTGTGTGTGTGTGTGTGTGTGTGTGTGCGTGTGTGTCTATATATATATATAATCAATGTGTACTAGTAGAATACTTATAGGCTTTTATTATTTACAACCCATTTGCATTACTCACTTCATGCTTTTTTTTTTGGGTAAGACTAAAATCATCCATACTAATCATTATAAGATGACCATTTCATCGGTTCAAATTTACTAAGAGTTGCTTAAGATAATGACATTAACTTGTTGAAATGTACTCAACCATCCAAACACAATTTAAGCGAGGGTTCTCACTTCATAATACATATCTAATTATTTATTTAGATTCTTTAAATTCTTTAATATATTTATTATTAAAAAAAAAATATGTATAAAAAATGATAATTTTTTTTATTTAACAAAACTTGGAGTTAGAAATCCTCAGTTCCAAGGCCACCTTGTTGTAGCTAGTGTAATGGACTTCATCATATACTGTTTTCCTAAAAAAAAAACCATTAGATTATAACATGGCCATAATATCTCTAAAAAAACCACCAAAAGCCTATATACAACTAATGAAAGTATTGGTATGCACTATATTCAAGCAAATTCTCACTCAAACTTGATGACACAAAAGCAAAGAATTAATGAGCGATACTAAGTATAATTGTAATCATCTAATCAAACACACTCTTACTCCCCTATTCCAATTGGAAAATCATAACTACTGTCTTCATAAATTTTGAAAATACATAAACTTTAAATAATGATCAAAATAACAATATTAATTATAAATATCATTATTATCCTTATTATTTATATAACTTTACTAACTTTTTTAACAATAATTCATTAAAAAAAAACCTTTATTATTTTTTCTTTAAAAAATATTTTAATATTTTTATTCATATGATAAATCATATTTTATATTTTATAAATGCACTTGAGGAATCCCCAAAAAATAAAAATTATTCATATGATAAATCATATTTTATATTTTATAGATGCACTTGAGGAATCCTAAAAATAAAAATAAAAAAAACTGAGTGAGTGGGCTAAGAAAAATGCCCCTTAAAATAACCAAAACTATCCAAAATATTAAATCATGCGCTTACACTAGGGAGCATAAAAGTTTCTCCGACCATAAAACTTGTCAAAATGATACTACAAAAAGCAGAAAAGTTCACTTAATAAAGCAAGGCCACAAAGGCCTCTTATATATATATATATATATATATATATAATACTACGGAAACTATCCAAAATATTACATCATGGGCTTCCATTAGGGAGCATAAACGTTTCTTTTTTACCATAAAACTTGTCAAAAGGATACTAAAAAAGCAGAAAAGTTCACTTAATAAAGCAAATGCCACATAGGCCTCATATTATGCCTAATATATAGCATAATATGGAAAAACCGACATTTGGAGGGAAAAAAAATCAGAAAATAGAGAAGTGAAAATATTAATGGGATTGATCATCTTTAAGCTCTTGGATATAGACTTACCTGGGATTGATCATCTTTAAGCTCTTGGATATAGACTTACTTTTGAAAGTCTGTTTGCTTCTCCATTTCATTAATTGTAGATGTGATGAAAATCGATGATTATGTTAAATGTGGATTTGAACTCTTGAATCTCATCGAATATTGGTGATTCGGGTGGATATTAATAGCCACCCACCTTTTCCATTAGCTTAGAATGATTTCTTAATCTTGGCGGTTTTTCAGGTTTTGAACTTCTATTGCATTTTGAGGTCTCAAATAGTGTATTTTTGGTCATGCAATGACTTAGGATTGTCATAGACTTGCCTAAGCCTTCATTGTGATTGTTATTCTCATTGAGATCTTTCCAAAGGGCTATCATGCACCCCAAATGGAGTTTGTATGTGGAAGTTGTGACTGTGGGAAGTTGATGTATCAATTAGACTCCTCGTGACCCTCATTCATTTTGCCACTTCATCTCCTAGGGTTAAGGTTTTGGATATTTAGGGTTTTTTCCTCTTAGGGTTTAGTACTTTATTTAAAAATTCCATTTTACCCTCTTGTAATGGTCTTCTTGCGAATGAGCATAGCTGACACCTCTCTCTTTTCAGAGATAAGCTACCACCATTCTAGATAGTTCATATGGCTTTGGATTTTACAGTCTTTTTCTATTTCATTTATTAATAGAATTTGGGTTTCACTATATTACTGTGCTCTCTACAATATCTCTGTATGTGTGTTTCCATTCATATTTTTTCCTTCCATTTTGTTCTCTATATAATCTGGAACAATGGTATCTAAGCAATTTGGTCTTTGTTTTTTATTGGTGCATGTTGCTAACGAGGTCAGGGAATAGAGAGTTGGGTATCGAACTAATTTCTCTTGGGAAAGACCACTCTTGTTGGCCCAAGCAACCTCCCATGGAAGATGAAAAGATAGATGATGGAGTAGGATATCCTATCAAGTTATTGCTTGAGGAAGCCCTTGTGTGATAGAGGAATGTGATGATGGATAATTTTACCCATATCCTTCAATGACTGCCAACGACAATATAGACACCTTCAACAATAATCCATTTCAAAGGTGCAATACCCTTCAAGGTACAAGTTAACTTTGAAATTCCTTTATTTCAAGGCTAGATAGATGCAGATGCTTTAAAGAAATGGTTAAATAAGTTGTAGGGTTATTACTCTATTCAAAAAAATTTTGACGTTTAAAAGATCACCTTTGCACTTCTTAAGTCCCTTTTCCATGTCAAAGATTGGTGGGAGAGTTACTGGGAAAGACATGTTGAAGACACGTCTACAACATTTAGGATGGAATCCACTTGGGCGAATTTTGTTGATGCCCTTAAAGAGGAATTCTACCTTGTTGGAAACTATGATGACCCATACACAAGATGGACAACTCTGTGTCAGGAGAGAGCCTAGATGGTGTTAGAATACACCAATATCTTCCATATCTTGTGCTCAAAGTTGGGTATCAGAGACTTTGAGATGAACTTGGTTTTAAATTACTGTAGTGGCCTACATCGGTACGTTCAAATATAGATACAATTTTTAGACATCTCCTCACTATGAACTACTTATCAATACACTATCAAAACTGAGTAGAAATTTAAGCATAAGAATAAGCAGGAGTTTGGGTCTACAAATCCACCACAACAAAAGTATGGTAAAGGTGGACCTAACTCATAGAAAAAAAGACATAGAAAGGATAACCAACCTTAAGACAACCAATCCAAACCACATGCAAAGAAGGGTATTGATAAATTGAAGAAGGACACTGGAAAGTGGTGTGAGTTCTACAAAATCCATTGGCACAACACTGATGAATGTTGCTTGAAACAATCTTTGTTGGATGAGTTGAAAGCCTTGAATTTTGACTCTGGATTGGATTCTAATTTGGAGCTGGATAATGGAAAGTGGACCATTGATACGGAACCCAGTGCTACCATTGCAACCACAAAGATCCAACAATAAGAACTTGAGGAGACTAAGGAAGGGGAGCACCTCTTCCATTCACAGATGTGGGTGAAGGGAACTTCACTACATTCATTGATGACAATGATAGCCATAAGAACTTGGTCTCAGTCAAGGTCATCAAGATATTGAAGCTACCAACAACACCACACCCCTAACCATACACCATCGGTTTATTGAGCTGAGGATGAGACATCTGCATCAGTCAACAATGTTGTGGATCTTATGGCATCAAGCCCTTCAAAGATGAGGGTTGTGTGATGTTGCCCCACCTAGAATTTGTGATGTTCTTTTAGGACGACCCTACATGTGGAAATTTCATGTTGTTTATGAGTCTAGTCCTTATACTGTCATTGTTACTTTGGGAGGCCAACTCTGCAAGGTACCAGAGGTTAGTTATGACTACTGTAGTTTCATTAATCTTAACAAATTAGTGCCGTAAGGTAATCTCTCAGAATAGGAATTTTTTCCTTTGCATGGTTTGGTCGGAAGGTGAGAAAAAGTTCACTATGAGTACCGTGACCCCAACACAGGGCCTCTCTTCACAGTAGAAGCAGGTGGAAAAGAATGTAGATGAATATAGGGATATATTTGCTTCACTTATAAGGGTGCCTTTGCATTGCTAGGTTAAACATTCAATTGATTTGATACCTGGTGCTCCTTTACCTAATGACCCAATATATAGATGCTTTCTTCTAGAGAATGAAGAAATAAAATGTTAGATTCAAGAGCTCATCCAAAAGGTCCACATTCAACTAAGCTCCTCACCTTATGGGAGCCCAATTTTGTTGGTGCAAAAAAAGGATGGGACATGGTGACTCTGTATTGATTATAGGGCCTTGGACAAAATGAATGTCAATAACTAATACCCAATCCTTTTAATTGATGATATTCTTGATCAAATTAAGGGTGCCAAGTTCTTTAGTAAGATTGATACAAAGTCGGGCTACTATTAGGTCTTGATTGAGAAAACTAATGTATGGAAGAAAACCTTCAAGTTTAAAGAAGGCCTTTTTGAGTAGTTGGTCATGCCTTTTGGCTTGACTAATGCTCTAGCAATGTTCATGAGGATTATGGATGATATATTACGGTCATTCACAAAATATTTTGTGGTCATATTTGGATGACATCCTTATCTTCAACAAAACTTGGGCAGGACATTTGCAACACATTCAATAGATCTTGAGCACCTTGTGACATCACAAGTTATATTCCAATATGGAGAAATGCTCATTTGGCATGTGGAGAATTCAATGTTCAGGATACATCATGGATAAACATGGGGTGCATGTGGATCCAACCAAGGTCTAAGCCGTTTGTAATTGACCAACCCCGATGACTCTAATAGATCCCCATAGCTTCTTGGGCCTTGTCAAATTCTACTAGAGGTTTGTGTTGGGGTTCTCTCATATCGCTTGGCCCTTAATCCAAGCCAACAAGGCTGGAGCCAAAGACAAGTTTGTCTAGGCTGAATCACAATAGAAATCCTTCAAGGATCTAAAATGTTTCCTCTGCTCAACACTAGTCCTAACCTTTCCAAACATGCAATATCCATTCAATATTGAGACATATGCCTTTGACTATGCTATCGCTGTAGTCGTCACTCAACATAGACCTCCACTAGCATATCATGTTGAGACACTCTTTGATGTTGTTGGTAGGTATCTCTCCTATGACAAGCATATGTACTCCATTGTACATAATTAGTTCTATTTCTTTCATAGGGTTACGTTCTTCTTTTTATTCCTCTATATATCTATCTCTCTATCTATCCAACAATGAAATTAAAGAATACATATCTTACTATTCTTTCTATCCTACTATTTTATCTCTATCCTACTATTTTATCAAGGAATACATAAAATTAGACAGATAGACTAATCATTAGACACACTAATAAACTATATAAAGGTAAACTCATTAATTAGAAACACTAATAAAATATATAAAGGTAAACTCATTAATTATAAACACTAATAAACTATATAACCAGTTTCTATATATTAGATGAGACCAAACACCTTTACCAGTATCTCTATACACATGTACTAGTATTTCTGTGTTTTAGAGGAAGACATGATGATAATGGAAGCATTATATTATGGGAAAGGAATCGATCAACCACACTGGTCACAAGCCTCTACAATTCATGCAAACTCAAGGAAAGTTACAAAATGACTTCCATCAGAAGTGGTCCTCATACCTATAACAATTCCACTTGAATATTAAGGACATGAAGGGTATAACAAACCTAGTTGTAGATTGCCTTATCCAGCCTTTGGTTTTGGTTCCAATCACAATTCTTAACCCTTGTGGGTATGAGACCTCCATATGGCACCAATTGTATGACACCAACCCTAACTTTTCTGACACTGGACATAGGAAAAGAAGTTCCAAACTTTCACCTTTGGGATGCACTTTTGTGCCATTTGGGCCATCATTGTGTTCCTTCATGTGAGCATGAGAAGATAATTTGGGAGGCACATTACAGTTGGGTGGTGTTGGAGCATGCATGTTTGGATAACAACGCAACAAGAGAGGCAGAACAACGTGCCACATTTTGAGTAAAAGCAGCGCGCGCAACAGGATTTGTGGAAATCCAATGAAAATGTGGACAAACCTAACCTAGTTAGGGTTAGGGTTTTGGGGATGTATTGTAAGGGTTTCTAACCCAATTTTGTAATATAAATAAGGGGTATGAGGGAGATTAGAATATCATCAATCGATCAAGGATTATCATAATAATATTTATCTAGTGTGTAAGTGTGACAATTCTGTGTGGGAGAACATATTCTAGAGTCCTTGTGAGTCAGAGTTTGTTTTGAGAGATGTAGAGCTCGGATGAGGTTGAAGTAACTAAGGTTCAGGTCGCAAGTTGTGGAGCTTGGTGCGATCCTGGTTTTCCTCACTACTCTTTACTATCATGTAATGTGTGCATCACCTTTTGATGAATAATAAAAGAAGCAAAAGATCTTTGTGGATGTAGCCCTAGGGGGGGTGAATCATGGTAAAACCATGTGTGCAATGTGTTTTAATGTGTTACTATTTCTGCAATTATCAATGAATGGTTAGATAGATGAATGGATGATTTATTTACAATGCGCACTAGATTAAATATGCAAATGAAGGAATGAATGGATCTAATGAATAATATAATAGAATTCATGGTTAACTAGGAATCAAAAGTAAGAAAGAACATCCCTCAATCCCCTCTATGAATGAAGACATCTGCGTCCTGTAGTCCTCCATAAACCATCTTGGGTGAGACTGTGTTGTGCACTCTGTGCGTAGTGTAGCCTTCTAGTTTACCAGAAGGGATGATGGTGATAAGGGTTTTGTTGGAGAACTAAGGAAGAACCCGGGTCAGCCCATAAGTTCAACAAATGGTTCTGTTGCCAGCTAGAACTCAGAAGGAGAGATAGGAAGGGGTTTGGTGAAGAAGATGCAGTGGTAGAAAGGGATGTTCAAGCCATGGAATCCTATGAAGCAAGAGATTGAAAGATGGTTAGAGACAAAGAAATTGGAGTTCGCGTAGAAAGACAATAAGGGTTCCAGGTATACTCCGCTTCAGTACCTGCAAAGGTACATGTTTACTAATTTGCATGAAGTATATATTTGTTTATTTCCATAGTCATCACATGAGTGGCTGTTAAAGTTGAAGGATACCCATCCGACTAACCAAATTAGGCCAATAGTGTGGACTGCTGAAAATATTGCGCAATTGGAAAGAGTTAATAATAAATTCACACGTGCAATAGATTTTTGGTTAGACAGTATTATTGTGGGGTTTATCACTAAGTTTATAGTAGATACAACAAAGTCATACACTACTAAAAAGAAGGATTTCTTGAGAGGACCCAAAGGGAGGTATATTAGGTATCTTTACACGTCGATCAAGATCTTATTACATGATAAAGGCATGATGAACATGGAATCAAACAACTAGATCACTTTGTGCGGATGGGGGAGTTGGGGGAAGCACTAAGGAATATCTTAGAAGTGGAGAAGGCTCTGGAGAGTAGCCAAAAGAAGGAGGCAATGGACCCCATCATGATGGATGATGAATAGAACAGTGAAATCATAAGGAGTGCAAGTGTGATGCGCAACAGACGACCCTACCAGTATAGGATGAATAATAAGAAGAGGGTTGTAGCGGAGTGAGAGGGCTTGGACAATGATGAGGCAGAGGTAGAGGATCTTTGCGCCACGGGGTAGATTGAGGATATCTTGAGTGCCACATATGAGAGGAAAACTAGAGGTCATGGGTCCAATGCAGAGGAAGGCTCTCCATTCCAGATACGAATTAGTGTGGAACGACCACAACCCCATGTGCGACTAATACAACTGAGGAAGAAAAATAAGTTAACCAACAAGTGATTAGTGGTAGAATAATTTTTTCAGGACGTGGGTCCAGTAGCAGATGTGAAAGTTCAACAAGTAGTAGTCAAGTCTCTACACCACACGAAGGTGGTAGTTCAACAAATTTCACAATGGCAGGACACAATCCAACCATCAAGTTACCATAGTTTCGAGGGGACATGTCAGATGATCCAGAGGAACATTTGTTCATTTGTGAGAAGATATGGGCAGCAAAGCATATTACCAAAGAAGATACAAAGGTTGTGTAGTTGGAAATCACTTTTTGAGACCACACATTCGATTGGTACATGGGTCTCTCAACAAATAACCCAACAGGAACACCCACAATTGTAGCAGATGTGAAGAGGCAGTTAATGAATGAATTTCAGAAGCCAAGTTCAGAAGACTAGTTTATGAATGAAATGATAGAGATAAAGAAGAAACTAGGAGAATCAGTCTGGGAAGTGGATACAAAATTCAAGAGGTTAAAATGTAAGTTAAAGTACACTATTACTGATACACATCATAGGAATTTGTTTGTTAATTCTTTGTTGCCACACTTGAAGTATCCTTTGAGACAACAAAAATTCCAAAGTCAGGGTAAGGCCCTGCAGGCAACCTTACAGCTAGAGGAAAACCAATACAAGCATACAGATCCAAATGTAGAAGAGTTGAAACAAGATTTGAAGAACTTAACATTCCAGTTAAATCAGAACAAAGGAAAGGAGAAAAGAGAAGATGTCTGGTGTACAATGTGCAGGATAGAAGGTCATGACAAGAATGAGTGTCCATTATTTTCATAGTATATTGGAGTGGGTATTCCAAACCCTTTAGCTTTAGGAGGACCATGGTGTGAGATTTGAAAAACACATGGGCATGATCCCTATTATTGCCCCCTGATGCAAAAATATCAGACAGTTCCGAAGAGTACATATTGTAATTTTTGTAAGTCAGTTGGACACGAAGACAAGGATTATAGAACCTTGGAGATGATGAAATAAAGGATTGCAGATACATATAGGGTGCAAGATGAACATGTAACATGACAATCTACGCAACAACCACAATATAACAATGCACAACAACCGTATTAAAATCCTGCGTAGTAGTTTGCAACACAACCACAATATAATGCACAACAGTTTCAAGGGAAACAACAATATAACCCTGCACAATAGTGCACATCACCACAACAGTACAATAACCCATAGTCTTAGTATAATCAAGGACCTTAGTATAACACACTGCACATAGCTAATCAGGGCAACAAAGGAGGCTTTAGAGGAGGAGGCCGTGGAGGAAGAGGATTTGGAGGAGGTTGAGGACCAATAGTGTGTCATATCTATCAGAAACCAGGGCACTATGCAAGAGACTTCCCACAACGACCTATGACATGTATGTATTGTCACGCAACATACCATGAAACATAGGACTTTCCAACACAATTGATAAAAATACAAGACAAGAGGAACCATACTAATCATAACGTACAATGGGTCGGGGTGGAACACAAAGAAGAAGATTAACACATAGTGACTATAGATGGAGCCAAAATAGGAGAAGATGCAACCAAGAAGGACCAGAACCAATACTAGTGGATTAGAAAGAACACAACTCCTGAACATAAGTTTGATGCACACAAAGAGAAAGAGATATTCAAAGAAGCTAGACAAGAGATCTTGAAGGAAAATATTGTGTCCACTTCAAGAACGAAGCCAGTAGATGAGATATCGGTCTATGGCATGCCCTCATTATTTGATCAAACCAATAAAGAGAAGTCTTTAGAACAAGCAACTTAAGAAACTTTTTGGGATCTTGTGTCAAATTGTTGACTGATAAAAATTCCTTACAAGTTCAACAAAATTTCTTAGAAAAGTGTAACCTTGGGAAAGAGGGGGTAAAAAGGGTAAATCAGGTCTAGAAAAAGAGAAGAACCAATAGGGAATTCAAATTGAATGCCAACATAGGAGATTTCAATATGGGCGATATTATACTAGACTTATGATATGAAGTCAATGTTCTACCAAAGAAAACCTGGGAAGCTATGGGAGAACCACAATTAGGGTATTCACCTATTTAGTTGAAGTTGGAAAATCAACATAGAGTGGTGCCAATAGGAAGGTTGAAGGGGATTCTAGTATATCTAGATGGTGTGCACACCATGGATGACCTTGAAGTCATTGAAGTCGTGGACAATACTTCACCATATCCAACATTGTTGGGTCTGGATTGGGCCTTTGATAACCAGGCTATTATTAATTTGAAAACAAGGAAGATGATATTTGAGTCTGGAGAATACAGAGTTATTGTGCCAATGGACCCCTCAGAAGGAGGCAGGCATGTAGAAACTAGGATAGATAATATTCTTATGGAAGATGTGAATCAACTATATAGAACTACCATGAACGGAGAGGATTATATCAACCCAGCTGCAGATGACATGCTCAGTTGGAGGAGTATTAATTCTTGTGCTTCTTACTATGACATGGGATTGGAAAATTGGAAACAACGGCTACATGAATTATCTACCAGGAGATGTGCCAGAATGACGTGCACACTAAGATGGGTTGGTATAGAGGTAAGAGAACCTCCCACTTTTTATGGATTAAATGATTTAGAAGAATTTTTGATGAAATATGAGGTAGAAGTTATGGAAAATCAAAGATTACCAACATTATATATTTATTTAAAAGCTACACCTGCAAGATGGTGGGGTACACACAAGGCAAAGATCAACAATTGGTTCCAATGCAAAATGTTACCGTGCATAAGATTCAACGCAAAACATGAACACAAATATGAGAAGAAATATGAAGGATTTGGAAAACCCCAAGAAAATGTAGAGATATGCATAGTTCATTAGAGATTAGTACCACTAGAAAAATGGCCACACCATTTTATTCACATAGCAGAAGACATTTTGAAGAAATGGTACACAAAACAAGAACAACGCAGAGAAACTACCAACTGGGAAGATATACAACAGAGCTTTGTAGTTACATTTTCCTTTGAGCATGACAGTCCAGAGATGGAAACAAGATATTTGAAGGACCATAATTTGAAATAATCCTAGCACCTCAGAGGCAGGCTAGTCAGACAAACAATTGCTGCACTATTATCATGTAGCAGAAGCATAAGAACCCGAAGAAGATAATCTGCGCAACATCCAGATCCTAGAAGTAGAAGGTGAAAGGGAAGTAGAAGGTCCCAAGCTGGACTTAGAAGATTATGATGCACCATTAAATATTAAGAAGGTCAACATTGGAATTGTAGACAACCCAAAGATGGCTAGTATTGGAGATTATTGGGATCATCAGATAGTAGAGAGGATCACATAATTACTGCGTGAGTACAGTGACTTATTCCAAAAAACATTCTCAGAGATGAAGGGGTTAGCAGGAGAGCTAGGAGAGATGGAAATCCCATTGAAGCTAAAAGTAAGACCTATCAGACAAAGGCCGTACATATTGAATCCAATATACAAAGAGAAGGTGAAGACAAAAATTGACAAGATGCTAGAAGCTGGTGTTATAGAACTTGTAGAAGAATCAGAATGGATCAGTCCCATGGTGGTGCAAGAAAAGAAGCAATGAGGGATCAAGATTTGTGTAGATTTGAGAAAATTGAATGATGCTTGCCTACATGATCCTTTTCCTACCCCATTTACAAACAAAGTTTTGGAAAATGTAGGGGGCCAAGAAGCTTATTCTTTTACAGATGGATTTTCAGGTTATCATAAGATCAGGATAGCACTAGAAGATAGACACAAGACAACATTTTATATAGAGTGGGGCTCATTTCACTATACAATTATGCCATTTGGATTGAAGAATGCACCAACCATTTTCTCAAGAGTAGTAGTAGTAGCTTTCAAGGACTTTATTCATAAGTTTTTGGAGGTTTACTTGGATGATTGGAGAGTGTTTAGTTTGTGAAAAGATCATGTTGAAGTATTAATGCTAATGTTTGATAGATGAAGACAGTGTCATATCTCATTAAATATTAAGAAGTGTATTTTTAGCGCACCTTTTGGCATTTTGTTAGGGCATGTGGTGTGTAAATAGGGTCTACTGGTTGATCCTGCTAAAATTGTTGTCATAGTTAACTTATCACCAAAAAATTAATGCACCAGCTGAAGAGTACATTGGGCCATACAAGGTATTACATAAAATTAATAAGGGGATATGCACAGATCACTGTGACAATGGAGAAGCTGTTGAAGAAGGATACTAAGTACCAGTGGAATGATGAATTCCATAAGAGTTTGGATATTTTGGAGAAGATGGTTACTGCACCAATTTTAGTATTTCCAGATTGGACTAAAGAATTTCATGTGCATATAGATGCATCTGCAATTGCATTAGGAACAATATTACCCCAACCATGAGAAGGTGATATAGACCACCCTATTGCATTTACAAGTAGAAAGTTGTCAGATTCAGAGCAGAACTACAACACTACAGAAAGAGAAGGATTAGCAATGGTACATGCTTTGCTGAAATACACACACTACTTGTTGGGACAACACTTTAATATGTTTACAGATCATTCAACCTTGAGATACTTAGTTAACAAATGAGTGTCGAGGGGAAGGATATGTAGATGGATGTTACTATTTCAGGAATTTGGCTTTGAAGTTGTGGTGAAGCTTGGAAGATTGAATGCAGGACTAGATCATTTGTCCTGGATAACAAATGGAGAAGAGCCCAATAATTTGGAAGACAAATTTCCAGATGCACAATTGTTTTTAGTAAAAATTGCAGATGAATATTTTGCGGACATTATTGAGTACAAGATTTGCACCAAGAGAATTTACAACTACATAGAAGAAAAAATTGGTGGTCAGAGCTGCAGATTATTAGTTGATTGTAGGTAATTTATACAAACTTGGAGCAAACAACATCTTGAGGAGATGTGTGATGGATCATGAAATACCCATCATTTTGGCAGAAGCACATGGAGGAAATGTAGGAGGACACTACGCAGGAAAATATATTTCACAAAAGGTATTGCGTGCAGGATTATGGTGGCCAACAGTTCGTAAGGATTCAAAAGAATACTGTCAGAAGTGTGATTTTTGTCAAAGAGTTGGGAAGCCATCCAGGAGGGATGAGATGCCATTGAGACCATAGGTTACTTTACAAGTGCTCGATAAATGGGAAATAGATTTTGTAGGTCCAATTAATCCACCAAAAAGAAGATCAAGAGCCAGATATATTATTACAACAACGAAATACTTGACCAGATGGGTAGAGCCAACACCAGTAAAGGATTGTAATGCAAAGACTACAACACATTTTTTATTTGCGAATGTAGTGACAAGATTTGGATATCCAAGAATATTGATGAGTGATTAGGGGACTCACTTCATCAACAATACAATTGAGGCAATGCTTGAAGAGTTTAAGATATACCACCAGGAGAGTACTCCTTACCACCCTCAAGAAAATGGAACAGTGGAAGCCTTCAACAAGATTTTGGAGAATGCCTTGACAAATATTTGCAATTTAAACAAAGACGATTAGAATTTGAAGGTATCAGTAGTACTTTGGGCCTATAGAACTACTTGCAAGAAATTAACATGACAAACACCCTTTAGATTGGTGTATGGATAGGAGGCAGTAGTTCCCTTAGATTATTTGATACCAAGTCTCCGCATTGCAACAATCATAGACATGGAAGAAAATGGCGCAACACAGGAAATATTAGCTCAACTGATGGAATTAGAAGAAGACATAATCATGGCAGGTTTCAATCAAGAGGTACAAAAGGAAAATGATAAAGCATGGCATGACAAAGATATCAAGGAGAAGAAGTTTAAGGAAGGAGATATGGTTCTCCTCTATGACAATAAGTATTTGCAGCACCCAGTGAAGCTTAGAATTCATTGGCTAGGGCCATATCAGATAAAGTCTGTCACATATGGAGGGGTTGTACTACATTTTCAAGACTTAACATGAAAGGAAGTGGAAGGAATGGTGAATGGTATTCGACTGAAACTGTACAGGGACAGTTGACCTACTATCTCTCAATAGTTGCAACATAACAAGTGGACTTGTACATATTGTAAATAGTAGGAGCTAAAAGAAGAAAAAGGAAAATAAAAACAAACTAATGAGGAAAAAGCCAAAAAAATTAATTAGGAGGAATAAGTAATTCAGGAAGGACATCGTGCGAAAATTGGTGTGACATAATTTGGAAGACTACGCGCAGGAAAATTAGACACTGTGCAAATGACTAGAAAAAATGAAAAACAAGACAAAACATTAATGACTGGGTTTATAAAAAGGGATAAGCATGGGCAAGTTCGACACTTAGCGAATTTTGAGAGACCGAGCACTTGAGAGCACGACAAAAGGGTGATAGAAAAAGAGCATAATTCAGTCAATTGAGTGGAAGAATAGTTAGATGGCACCTCGAAAATTGGTGCTCTTAGCCGATTTGTGCGAGTAACCTGACAATTCGACAGGAAGAAAGAATGAATGGAAGAACTAGAGAATTTTGTGGAGCTGGAGGACGTAAAAACATCTGGGACCGAATTGATCAGCCCCACCAGAGTAGAGGAAGAACTATCAACTGCGAAATAGGTGGAAGCGGGGCAAAGTGCAGAAAACACTAATGGCAATGCGAACCCTAGTTCTGAAAACCCTATAGAAAAGGACAAACAAAAACAACAAGTCGTAGAAGAAGTCGAAGGCCAACAAGAAATGGAGGGAGCATAAGAAGAAGAACCTGAGGATGAAGCCACAGAAGAAAACCTAGTCACGGGTCAAAAGAGGAAACCACCAAGCACGATGGAAATTACTTTACCCCATCTTCCAGACATTGTAGTCATAATGGAAGACATGTTAGGGAAGGTGTCGAAGCTAAAGTATGTAGACCATGACATAACTGACACAACAATGTTTCAATACTTAGCATAAGAAGCGTACTTGGAGAACAAGGGGAGGTAGGACCCCTAGTGTTAGCGTCAGAAGTCACTCCTGGATTGCTTGCAGGAGCAGAGCCCGACGCCCATCAGTTTTGTGTCACGATTTGTTTATAAAGGGTGATCAAATGGAGATAATGGCTCTAGGAGGTATCACTCTAACTCAGGGACTGAGTCTGGTACGTAAAGAACAAAGGAGGTATGGAATCCTAACTTCAGCCAGTGGGTTGATTAAAAGATGAGCAGGTGGAAGACTTAGGAGAAGATGAACAAACAGCTCTGGGAAACAGGCTTGCGGTGGTTTGTAGGGGAAAAACTCCGAAAGTAGGATCCTCCTGGTTTCAGGGCTTCGAGAAACTGAATAAAGGACTTGACTGGATCCTCCAATTCCAAGTCATTTAGCGTCAAAGAAATCACAGGAACTGACTAGAGGCTCCGTAACTATTACAGTGATCCATTACAACATCAGCTACAGCTCGACTGGATCCTCCAATTTCGAGCTGCTCTAACACAGTGTAAACAAAGACATGAAAGAAACTGCATTCATAAGGTAAGAAGTCTCCAAAGTTCATATATAACCAAAACAACAATGCTTCATTAAAACTTTACCACTAGGGAGCTATGCTCAACCATTGATAGATACAAAATGTGAGAAATCTTCTCTAAATACTTAGAGCAAAACCCATAGAAGCCAATTCGAGACATTGCATTGATGGCAATATGCCTGTGTGTTCACTGCACCTGCAGTCTCTGGACATTCGTGGACTTTAGTCAGACGCAATCACGTTCCAAAGGACCTGTGAATGAAATGACCAACTTACAGTCATTTCTGGACTTTCCATTTATGGTGGAAACAATGTCCAACCACCATGAACTGCTGGAATAACTGATTCATTGGGATCGGGGAAGGCCCCGACCAAATCTGTACCTACAGGACATGGAAACCTTCATATTCTGCTATTTGGATCTTGTTTGGAGAAATCATGGTAGGACTAGTGAGTGGACGTGGAGGCCATCATGGTGACTGGAGGACTTGACGTGGAGTGGTGAATGGACGGTGATCAGGTAGGGGTGATTTGACATGTTACGGGGATGGGACGTGGCAGCTAGGGATAGGCGATGGAGATATGTGGTGAGGTTTCGGGGTTTCGGGGTTCGTGAGTTCAAGATGCACGAACTCCTTGCCTCCAGGATCTCCGATATCCCGATGTGCGATGATCTCCTCCTCCTAAGAGCTAGCCACTATCGGCTAGAACAATATCCATGTGACTAGTCTCTGTGTGACCGTAGCTTAAACCTTCCATCGGAGTTTCGACATTCATGAAGACATGAGCACGCATCCTCCAGACTAGCGACAGCCTACCACCTGTAATCCACTTTCTCTTGCGGTCCCACACGCTAATCCGACGATTGCCAAGATATCGCTTCTCGCGATCTCACAATTCTGCATGCAAATCTTTGCAGCTCTAACCCACGAACCTCCGAGCTTGCGATATGCCTATGCCACTTGGCGCTGTCTCCCTACAAGGATTTTCCTTCTGACACATGTCCTCCACTACGATCCGTAGCTCCGTTGGGAAATCAGGTATCGGGATATCACGATTCCCGCTGTCATGTGCATGGGACTTTTAGCTCCCCGATCCTCGACTCTGCAGGATCTCTCGCCACGTACCTCAGCTGACGGATGGCTCTGATTCAGTCGGGCAATCGTGCATCGCGATTCACTCATGTAAGAGTTCCCTGCTTCCAGAAACTCCGATCCTCCAATGAACTGAAATCCCGACTCTCCTTCTGATGTCTAACGCGTGTCCTGCCAAGGTCAACAGATAGGATCCCATTGGTCTTTCGAGACTCGAAAGGTCTCGTCTCTCTTACCCTTTGAAATCCCGATACCACAATTGTTACTAACATTAGGCTCCATGGGGGATAGAGTCGTCCCTGTGATGCTCTAAGAACTCCTTCTGCAGTTCCAATCGCCTTTCCGTTGGGCTATGGAGTCTTTATTAGGCCGCAAAAATAAAAATGAAAACGAGCTAAGAAACAAAGGACAATATTTACAAACAAAGAGTCATCTGAGACTCAAACAAAACATTTTTTCACGAAATGCCCATTTACTGGGCCGCTGAAAAACTTCTTCACCTTCCAAATCTCGCAACCTGTATGTGTTGTTTGAGAAAACCTCGGAGATTCTGAAAGGCCCAATCCACAGTGCTTCAAATTTGCTGTGTTTGCCCTTATCCTGTTTAGGAGCATCCCATTTCATCACCAGGTCTCCTATCTGGAACCGCTCCTTCTTGGCCTTTTTATCGAAGACTTGCTTGATCCTTTGTTGATGGTCCTGAATCCTGTCCACTGTCTGCTCCCTAGCCTGTTGGACCTCTACTAGCTGATGAATCCTTCTGATCATGTCATTAGGCTCCTCCTGATAGTCCTAGAGGAATTTCGCTACAGGGATGGCTAGCTGAGAAGGGAAAACGACTTCGGCTCCGTAGACTAACTGGAAAGGGGATAGACCTTTAGCTCTCTTTGTAGTCACTTGATCATCCCATAGGGCGAATTTAAGCTTCGAGTTCCAAGCCCTTTGGTTGTCTTCCAACAACCTTTTGATGATTCTTATTAAACTTTTGTTGGAGGACTCTTCTAAACCATTGCCTTGTGGGTAATACGGGGTGGAGTGAATTAGCTTAATCCCGAACTGCTCACAGAATTTTGCCAATGGCTCAGACCTGAAAGCGGCTGCATTATCGGTGACAATCTTATTTGGACAACCGAACCTTGTGATGAGGTCCTCCAAGAATCCGATGATTACCATGTGGGAAGCACTCCTGGTGGGAATAGTTTCAATCCACTTGGTAAAGAAATCTGTAGCAGTCAGGATCCACCTATGCTTCCCACTGGAGGGAGGGTGAATTTCTCCAATGAAATCTAGGCGCCACTGATGGAAAGGCCCTGAAACCACCACCGGTTTTAACTACAGAGACCTGAGCTGCTACTTTCCTGCAAATTTTTGACAATTGATGCAGGCTCTGACACTTTTGCAGACAAAAGTGAACATGGTAGGCCAGTAGTATCCAGCCCTGAGGATTTTGTGGGTTGTGGCTCTCCAGAAATGGTGCCCTCCGCACAGGCCGCTGTGAAATTTAGCCACGATCATCTCGGCCTCTGGTGGATTTATGCACTTTAGAAGCACCCCCAGGGGGTCTTTCCAATATAATATTTGATCGATCAGGCAGTATTTGACTGCTTTGAGCTTCAGATCTCTTGCTTTTCTTCTTTGCAGGCCGTCTGGAGGTCGCAGCTCCTGCAAAAAGTATATGACATCCTTATACCAAGGACATTGAGCCAATGGGGGCTCCCTTCGATGATCTATGTTAGATAGCCGATCCTGCTGAGTACCCGAGCATTCGTTGATGAAACTTATCCCCAAAGCTTGGCAATTTGCTTCAGCTAGTAGCTTGGCTAAACCTTGCCCTTTGATCAACTTGGTGGGCCTTATTTCCAGGTCAAACTCTAGGATTTTGGCTATCCATTTACTCCTTCTCCCGTCTATGTCAGGCTGAATAAGAATATCTTTAACAACAGCCGAGGGGACATAGGCAATGATCCTTGACTGCAGGATGTAGGTTCTAAAAGCTTTGAGAGCTTTCACTAGAGCATAAGATTGCTTCTCCATAGTGTCATACCTGACTTCGGCATCCCTCAATGCTCAGATGAAGTAAGCAATAGGCTGTTCTAACCCACTGTCATTTGTCTGTAATAGAACAACAACTACTGTGTCAGGTGAGGCAAAGGAGAAAATAAGGAAATCCTTCGAGTAGTCGGGACTGATAAGCACAGGAGCTTCAGTCAGGGCTTTCTTGATTTGTTCAAAGGAATGCCGCAATTGAGGGGTCTACCTTACTTCATTCTCTTTCTTTAACATGGCTGTTATAAGCTTTACCTCCTCAACAAAGTTAGGCACAAACCTCCTTAGGAAATTAATTTTACTGAGGAAAGATTGGACCTCCTTCCTAGACCTCGGGATTGATAAGGCTTGTATCGCCTCAACTCTGTTGGGATCAATCCTGACTCTTTCTATTGATACTATGTGGCCTAGTAACTTTCCCTCCTTCATGGAAAATAGAGATTTTTTGGGGTTTAATGAAATGCCAAACTTTCTGCATTTCAAGAAAAATTTCCTGAGATGGCGACGGTGTTCTTCATCAGATTTTGAAAATACTGTGATGTCATCTAGATAAACGACCACAAATTTATCCTTTTCCCCAACGAAATCTATGTCCATGGCACGCTGGAATGTCGCCCCTGCATTCATAAGTCCAAATGGCATCTTGGCATACATGAATGTGCCCCATGGAGTGGTGAATGCTGTCTTCTCCCTCTCTTAAGGCAGAACAGAGACTTGATTGTAGCCAGAGAAACCATCAATCATGGACATCCTGGAAGCTCCCATTACCCTCTGCAGTATGTGTTCCATCTTTGGCAAGGGGTAGTTATCCTTCCATGAGATCCTGTTCAAATTTCTGAAATCTACACAGAGTCGAATCTCTCCATTCTTTTTCCTTACTGGCACCAAGTTGGCCACCCACTCTGAATATCTTAGTGGTACGATGATCCGAGCTTGAAGCAACTTCTTCACTTCTCTTTCCATGATAGGCAGCAACATGGGATTGATTTGTCTCAGCTTCTGCCTGAATGGCTTTGTCTCCTCTTTTAATGGAATTTTATGCTCTATGACTGAGGTGTTGTAGGTTTTGAGGTCTTCGTAGGTCCAGGAAAACACATCAGTGAATTTCCTTAAAAGTGCACTGTATTCGGACCTCTGTTCCTTGGTTAGACCTTTTGACAATTTGACATACATGGGCTCACTCTCAGTTCCAATGTTGCACTGAATAGTATCAGCGTCCTCCTCCGAGACCTTTCCTTTTACCGACACATCGTTACTATCAAAAATCCTTTCCAAAGGAACAAGTCCCCTGGGAATATGGTTGCTGGGCAGCTGTATAATGTCACGCCCTGCAATCTTATTCAGAAGATTACCCCCATCGGGATCTTCCTCTGAGACGACATCTTGGTCTATGTGCATTTCTGAAAATTCCTCAACAGTCTCCAAGAACCTCTTGACCTCAAGATCGTCCTCGAATACCTTCCAATGTTTGACATTGTCAGGTATGGAGGGTCTCTATTTTACTTCTACATCATATCTGAATTTGGGTGGCAGAGGTATTTTGAAATTGCTAGCCGATGTGGCTAAGGAATCTGTCACTGTGTTTTCTTCTCTTGGGATGAAAGAAATGTTAAATGCTGAGAAGAAACTGTCAACTAGATCCCACACCTCATTTCTGTAGCTCTTAAGTCGAGGATGCTTAGCCCAATAAGCATTTCTGACCTGCTGGACCACTAACTCTGCATCACCGAACACTGCTACTTCCTGAATTCCCATTTCCCTCGCAGCTCTTAGTCCCAGAACAAGAGCCTCATACTCTACCACATTGTTGGTAGCTTCAAATTCTAATTTGTATGACAGAGATATGGTTTCTTGAGCAGGCGACACAAACACTACTCCAGCTTCAGCGCCTTCCCGGGAACAGGCTCCATCAAAAAACATTTTCCATATTGGGGTGATGGAGAGAGGAACTTCAGGGGAAACAATGGACTATTTTCTGAGTCTCAGAGGCGGCTCTGGGGCATGGGTGAGCTGCAGTAAACTGGAGCCTAAATCAGTGTCCAAGGAAAAAATAGGATGGTTGGTGGGGTTGGCTTCATCACTGATTATATAGGCCAACTGGGCTTCTCTATATAGCCCTCTATGTTCTCCCCCAAACACCGGGATAATAGCGTATGTGAGGTCCATTTGCAAGGTTCCCCCCAGTCTTTTTATCCAATATTTTGATAACAACATACCGAACTTGGGGGGGACATCAACTACTACGATATCCATGACCACACTTTTCATAGGCAATTGAAACAAGGTTACAACCAGGTCTTTAATAACTCCAAGACACTGAACTCTCCTGGAGTCAAAAGAATAGAGGTCATGATAGGCTCTGGTAACTTCTAGTCCCAACTCTTCCATGACAGTTTTGGGCATGAGGTTGTGAGAGGCCCCTGAATCCATCAAGCAGTTGTGCAACACTTTTTCATGTATGTTCAGGGATGTGTAGAGGGGAGGGGATGAGTCATCTCTATCTTCTACCATGGGACCTAGGACAACAACTGACTTTTCATCTTGGAGGTTTATGGAATCTGTAGGAAGGCTTGAGGCTTCAGACTGTAAAATCTCAGAAAAGCGTTTCTTGAATTCTCCATGCTTAATTAGCTCAGTGAGGGGCACATGGATTCTGATCTTTTGAATCTCATGCTCAAAATTGAAAGAAGATGTAGGCTTTGGAATTTATTTTATTTCAGGAACATGATTATGGACAATGGGAGAGGGGGGTTGATCTTTCTTACCTCTGTGACCATTTTCTACTTCATTAGCAGGTCTCTTTTCTCTAATGGACTGCTCAGGAATATCAGGCGCTGTTGTCTTTTTATCAGACCTTAGGTTGTACCTGCCTCGGCCGCCACTATCCTTGTCTCCCTTGCTTAGTTCATTCAGCTGACTGTCCATGAGAGACTCCTCGTAGGCTGATTGAGTGAGATGAGGAAAAGGAGGGGTGTCTCCAAAACAATGGATTTCAAGATCGAGCTTATCTGTCTCTTCTTCTCTCCCTTCGGTCACAAAATTGTTTTGGAAAGGGGCCTGAATTTTCTGGTCATCTCTGTCTCTTCCCCTTTCTCTTTGCATATTCGGGGGAGTAAAATTATTTGGCTTCCTGAATCCTCCTTTATTTTCGGCGATTTGAGGGCCTTTATATGCTTGCCTCCCTTCCATCCTCATCCTCTCCATCTCTGCAGAGACTTCACCATCTTGTTCAGTTCATCCACTTGAGGGTGAGGTGCCAATGGTCTAGAAGTTGAGGCTTTTGACCTTCCCTTTCTTTTGTCTACGTCGGCCTTGTTCCTCAGTCTGTCAGCTGCTAATACATTGGATTCCACTTCTATGGCCTCATCTTGCATTTGGGCTAAGGAGGTGGCTCTTCTTTCTCTCAACAAAAGGCAGAAATCAGGGTCAAATGCACCAACATAGGAAATTTGGGTAGAGGCTTATGAGGGCTTTATCTATGCAGGGATCTTGTTATAAATCTTGTTAAATATTTTGGAGAAGTCAGAGACCGACTCTCCTTCCATATTCTTCAAAGACCCGAATTCTGTCATGTAATACATGAAGTCCTTCCTATCTCCCCATTGCCTTAGGAAAGCACTATCCAGAGCCTCAATCCCAGCAATAGATCCTGGGGCCAATCCTCTAAACCACTTCCTCACTTCACCATCCATACTCTGGACAAAAACTCTCATTCAGACATCTTAATTTTCAATATTGAGGTTGTCTGCATAACTGTAGAAAGAAGCCAGGTGCTCTTCGGCAGTTATGTCTCCTTCCCCAGTGAACTTGGGCATGTATTTCAGGTAATCTCCAGCAGGGAGGGGATTCATAGGATGGGGAAGGACCAAGGGAGCGTATCTGGCAGTGACTATGGCATCCATTCTATTCAAAGGGGGATTAGCACCAGCCATATGGATGTTAGGTGGAGGAGAATTTGGAGGAGAAGGAGTTCACGAAGGGGCTAGTAAGAATAAATCTTGAAGTGGGGTGGGAAACAAGAGGTGATTCAAGGAATAGGATACCAAGCCCAAGTCAATAGGTGTTCCTCCTTGTGCAGGAGTGGGGAAATCTTCTGAGGTCGCGGGTCTATGCCAAGGCGTAGCTTCAAAGGAGAGGGGAGTGGCAAAGTCTTGTCCCTCTGGTCCCGGACCAGGAGAGGAAAACTCAACAGGAACACTCCCAAAATTTAAGAAACGGGAAACTGCAGAGACATGCCTGTCAAATAACTGAGGAGGAGATAAAGGAGCTCCAACAGAAGGATATGGTGGATTAGCTGGTTCAGTGATGGACACTTCTTCTTCAGAGGCCTTTCCCTTTCTGAGCACCGCCTCTGGATCTGTTTCAGGCATAGCTAGAGGCAGCTGTGGGTGAGATTGCGTATGCCTGCCTCTGAAAGCCATAATTAACAGAGCAGGTTCTTCCCAACGGAGTTGTCACAATGGAGTCCCCAGGTGCAAATTAGCAATCTGAAAGGCTCTGATAATCCGATGCACCTTCGGATTCAGAGGCTCAATGTCATTCTACCCAGGGAAAATATTCAATTCCATCCCCGGCAATGGCGCCAAAAATGTTAGCGTCAGAAGTCACTCCTGGATTGCTTGCAGGAGCAGAGCCCGACGCCCATCAGTTTTGTGTCACGATTTGTTTATAAAGGGTGATCAAATGGAGATAATGGCTCTAGGAGGTATCACTCTAACTCAGGGACTGAGTCTGGTACATAAAGAACAGAGGAGGTCTGGAATCCTAACTTTAGCCAGTGGGTTGATTAAAAGATGAGCAGGTGGAAGACTTAGGAGAAGATGAACAAACAGCTCTGGGCAACAGGCTTGCGGCAGTTTGTAGGGGAAAAACTCTAAAAGCAGGATCCTCCTGGTTTCAGGGCTTCAAGAAACTGAATAAAGGACTTGACTGGATCCTCCAATTTCAAGTCATTCAACGTCAAAGAAATCACAGGAATTGACTAGAGGCTCTGTAACTATTACAGTGATCCATTACAACATCATCCTATAATAACTACAGCTCGACTAGATCCTCCAATTCCGAGCTTCTCTAACACAGTGTAAACAAAGACATGAAAGAAATTGGCATTCATAAGGCAAGAAGTCTCCAAAGTTCATATATAACCAGAACAACAATGCTTCATTAAAAATTTACCACCAGGGAGCTCTGCTCAACCATCGATAGATACAAAATGTGAGAAATCTCCTCTAAATACTTAGAGCAAAACCCATAGAAGCCAATTCGAGACATTGCATTGATGGCAATACACCTGCGTGTTCACTGCACCTGCAGTCTCTGGATGTTCATGGACTTTAGTCAGATGCAATCGCGTTCCAAAGGACCTATGAATGAAATGACCAACTTACAGTCATTTCTGGACTTTCCATTTATGGTGGAGACGATGTCCAACCACCATCAACTGCTGCAATAACTGATTCATTGGGATCGGGGAAGGCCCCGACCGACTCTGTACCTACAGGACATGGAAACCTTCATATTCTGCTATTTGGATCTTGTTTGGAGAAATCATGGTAGGACTAGCGAGTGGACGTGGAGGTCGTCATGGTGACTGGAGGACTTGACGTGGAGTGGTGAATGGACGATGATCAGGTAGGGGTGATTTGACATGTTACGGGGATGGGATGTGGTGGCTAGGGATAGGTGATGGAGATATGTGGTGAGGTTTTGGGGTTTCGAGGTTCGCGATTTCAATATGCACGAACTCCTTGCCTCCGGGATCTCCGATATCTCGATGTGCGATGAGATCCTCCTCCTAGGAGCTAGCCCCTATCGGCTAGAACAAGATCCATGTGACCAATCTCTGTGTGAACGTAGCTTAAACCTTCCATCGGAGTTTCGGCATTCACGAAGACACGAGCATGCATCCTCCGGACTAGCGACAGCCTGCCACCTGTAATCCACTTGCTCTTGCGGTCCCACACGCTAATCCAGCGATTGCCAAGATATCGCTTCTCGCGATCTCGCAATTTTGCATGCAAATCTTTGCAGCTCTAACCCACGAACCTCCGAGCTTACGATATGCCGATGCCACTTGGTGCTGTCTCCCTACAAGGATTTTCCTTCTGACACCTGTCCTCCACTATGATCCGTAGCTCCGTCAGGAAATCGGTTATCGAGATATTGCGATTCCCGCTGTCATGTGCATGGGACTTTTATCTCCCCGATCCCCAACTCTGCAGGATCTCTCGCCACGTACCTCAGCTGATGGAAAACTCTGATTCAGTCAGGCAATCGCACATCGTGATTCACTCATGTAAGAGTTCCCTGCTTCCAGAAACTCCGATCCTCCGATGATATGAAATCCTGACTCTCCTTCTGATGTCTGACGCGTGTCCTACCAAGGTCAACGGCTAGGAGCCCATCGGTATTTCGAGACTCGAAAGGTCTCGGCTTTCTTACCCTTTGAAATCCCGATACCACAATTGTTACTAACACCTAGGGAATCCTATTTTAGATCCCGCGCAATGGGTCACATGTCTCTATAATTTAGGCATTATGAATCTGTTGGACATACCGCATTTTGGGCATGGTAAAAATGTGGGACTTTGTGTAAAAAAACTATTGGCCAAGGTACATGGAGGTATTTTGTGGATGGACAGGCTGGTTCCCATAGACATATATCTCATAGTGAAGATCATAGGATTACCTACTAGCGGCGTAAAGCCAAAGGACTATTTGGATAATAAAGCCAACAATAAAGATATTGTAGAGGAAGTAAAAACACAATTAGGGACAAACATGGGAACCCAACGAGTAATCATTAAGGATATTACCGATCATGCAACAAAGTTTTCTACAAAACTTATGGCTTGCAAACTATTGAGAAAGTATAGGAAGGAAGAAGCCCCAACATGAGTGATAACAATAACTACGTTGTGCGCAAAGGGCACAATATTTAGTTGGGCACCATACATGTTGAATCAGTTTCTGGTAGATTGTAGAGATGCAGAGGATAATGGAAAGGAATTGGATTACTCTTGGTTGCTAATACTGATAACATTGGTGGGCTGAAAGGAGCCCAAGTTTTCATCTTTTATAGAAAAGAAG
This sequence comes from Picea engelmannii, assembly GCA_009831015.1. Taxonomy (NCBI): domain Eukaryota; kingdom Viridiplantae; phylum Streptophyta; class Pinopsida; order Pinales; family Pinaceae; genus Picea; species Picea engelmannii. The sequence continues at coordinate 64,155 of ML815554.1, forward strand.
GGGAAATTTTATGCAGCGCGCTATGAAACTTTATGGCAGGCAAAGGACCCGAAGAACCAACAGGATAACAACACGATATTCGCCATGTTCTTGGATGATATGCAACAAAAGACAACCAATGTTTGGAGGATCCCAGTTGAAGTGGTTCAAGGAAACAAAGGGATTGAAAATTTTAAATCTTCAAGAGATAATTTATGGATCCAAGCCACAAGGGACCCAAAGAAGAAGTGGATGGAAATGAGATAATGCACATCAAGGGAAGAGGTAGGCTAGATTGTGAAAGATTGGCCCATGCAGTAGAATGTTCCAACAACAAAAAATAAAGGAACTAAATCTAAGTAGCCAACATAAGCATGAACATCCAAAAATACAAGCAACACAAAAGAAAATACTAGGAAGGTTGCAGAGCACGACCAAGCTTCAGGAATCAGCGTAGCAAACAAAAATCCTAGAAAGAAAGAGACAATATCAAGGACATAAGTCAAAGGGGATGGGGAGAAGGATAGTTCTCGTCCAAAGGATGTAAAAGATGGGGAAACAATAGAGATGAAAACTGAGGCATAGACCTAAACCACAGCTAAGAAGAGAATGAGAACATAAGAGGTAGAAATCAGGAAAAATATGAAGTGTCATAAAAATCCTCCAACTATCACTAATACAAAGGATGATGCAGAGTTGGTAGATGAAAAAATCCAAGACAGAGGAGAGGATGTAGTACGCGCAATGAGAAGAAATCATGGAAAAATTAGTAGAAGTACATGACATCTTATAGAGACTGTAATTAAATATAACGCATCATCCAACAACGTAGCAGACAGAAAAAGAGCAGGAAACATCAGCGCAAAAAGAGAAGGAAGAGACCGCGAAGACAATAGTAGTGAGCAGTGACAGATTTATAGTCACATAAGAAATGTTGGAGATGGATGAACACACAACACAAAGATCGGTAAAGGATGTGGAACATATGGAGTTGGTCATGGTGAAAATACCCACAAAGGAATTATATGGACTGAAAGCAAGTGTAATGCAGGAAGTACAATCTAGAGCTAGGGAAGATGCCACCAACCTAGTGATCGACTGCGAGGTGAAGGAGATTCTACAGGTGACATGTGAGCAGATCATGCTGGAAAAGGAGGAAGAGAAGAGCGCGAAAACAATTTAGAGAAGAAGATCACAGAGGTATACAAGAGTATACCCGACTGCGCACAAGCACCAGAAGTTACAATAGAAGAGAAGATACAACAAATTGCGCAGACCATGGAAATATACAAACAAGAAATAATGGAGTTAACAGAGAAGTTAACTCCGAGAAAACCACCAGAAGTGTGAGAGAAAAAAGAGCAAGAGGTTATTATGCACGTAGAGTGTATAGCGCAAGACGTTAAAGAAGTGGCATAACTGTATAACAAGATTGCACATATTTGGACAAGACTAGAAGAGGATGAAAATATTTAGTAGCTGGAGCAAAGGGAGGAAAAACTGAACGTGGCAATTCAGGACTTGAAGAAGAGACAAAAAACTATGGACATATCCCTTAGAATGAAGGTCATGCAGGAACTGAAAAACTTGCAGGCAAAGTAAATATTGTGCAGGGGTAGAAACAAGCAAAGCAGGCTCAGTTGGAGCCATTTCGGCAACAAGCAAAAGGGATGATAGATGAACTCCAAATAGAAAAAGGAAGGTGGGAAGAGGCACTTGTATAATTCAGAGAAGTGTTGACATAGCAAATAACATCGGAGGGTTTGGAGACACTAGCCAGGAAGAGTGCAAAGGATAAAGAGAAAGCAAAAACATTAGGACATAAGTTTCATGCACTAGAGGTAGTGAGCCAGATTTCGATCCAGGAGCTTGATGGGGCTAAAAAAGGCCTAAAAATCAATGCTATCAGAATGGCATCAAAACAGACATGTGCACAGGCCTTGTCGAGACGAACTCAACGCAACTTGAATGGGTTCAAACAAACGTCATATTCTCCTGATATTGTGTTTCGTTTGAAAAGTCAAACAGTAAAAAAGTCAACAGGGTCAACAGTCAAAAGTCAATGCTGACGTCATCATGAGTTCATGCTGATGTCATCATGATGACATGGTAGAGGCACAGATGGAAGGTCATACAGATGATGTGGACCAACCAGGAGGTGACACGTGTCACCACTGAAAGGGTGGCAGTGGCACTTGTACAACTGACGTGTCAGCCTCCAGATGATGTCATGTTGCAGACAGAGACATGTATGGATGGAGGACAGGTGGTCCAATCATTAGCTGACATGTGGCAGGTGTGCTTACGTGGCCAATTGATGACAAGGCAGGTATGGAGCTAACACATGGGTGAATCATTAGTTGACAAGTGGAATCAGTCCAGGGAATAAGGAGGTGCCGCGTGGCCCAGACTTGGGCTGCCACATGGCACCTAGGCATTGGTCAAAAGTTTCATGTACCAAAATTTTGCAGTTCGAAGGATTCGAACTCATGACCTCCATTGAGAGGCTACACCTTGGGAACAGGTCGGGTGCCATTGCACCAAGCATGAGACTTGTTTATACAACCCATTAAATTATATTTAAAGTGTGGATAAAGTGTATGTTAGAGGCGAAAAGGGCTAGGGCTAGGCCCCAGCCCACGGTTATGTGTATTGCATAAAACCACGATGAATAGGGTGCGAGTGTCGTTACTTAAACCTCCAACGCATAGTTTTGGTGGTCTGTTATGTGACCAGGTCTTGGTTGTTAGCGCAAGTGTTGGGCGCGGTTCTATGTAATAGCACCATATGACCTTTGATTGCGGAGTAAGGGCCAACGCACAACCCTTTGGGTTGGCGCTTGGCCATTTTTAGTTGCCATATGACCAAGTAAAAGGGAGAGAGTGCCTATGTTGAGGGATTATAGCCACATTTTTGCTAAATGTGGGTTTTGACCATAGGATTATGGTTTTATTTGATTTTCTCACTAATCCTTGGGCAGTTTTGGTTATTTTTCAATATCTTGGTGGATATTGGGCCAAATTGAGTGCCACAAGAAGTGGGATGTTGGGATTTGATCCCTTTACCTCATGGCTATATAAACCAATCCATTTTGAGGTTTTAAAACAAGCAAGAAGCAACAAATAATCTTGAAGCAAGTTGAGGAAGAACTTGCCAAGGTCAAGTAGTCTTGAGCAGTGTAGAGTAGCTGAGATTTGTAGGCAGTTTTCGAGAGTTCTACTACTCCGTTTTCAGTGCCATATGTTGCATCAGGTTTTTGAGACAGAGTAGAATACAACTAGTCAGTCAGAGCCCTATATTATGTAACTTTAAATGCAGATTGTAAAGCATTGAATATTGAATAGAGAAAGCCTCCCTCACTGAAGACAAAGGCCCGGAGACATAGGGGAGATTCCTGAACTCCGTTATCAACTTCTTGTGTCCAATTTGTTGATGGTTTGCTTACTTTGTGTTATCTGTTGTTTCTCTTAATTCTTTAAGTCTTTGTCATTTTCATATTCACATGCACCGTCAGAAAAAGGTCTTGATAAAATTGAAGTTATAGTGTGAAATTGCTAAGCTTCGGTTTTTGGATCAAGTGGTATCAGAGCAGGCTGACTTTTGTAGGAACTGTGAATATGGGAAAAATATTGAAGAGAGCTAGACTCTAGGAGCTCAAGGAGATCAAACAAACACTTCAACGAGAGAATGTTGAATTGCGAAGATTGATGCAGATTCTTGAGGAAGACAGGGAAAGAATGCAAATGTTGATGTTGACAACGAAAGCAAGGCTAGTTGGAGGAAGTCCTTTAGTTATAAGCCCGAGCCCTGTCAATGATGATGAAACTCATTCATTCCGGATGCAATTAGATGAGGAGGATTCATATATTCCTGCTACTCCAGTTTAGGAGTAGTCGATAGGAGAGGCCATTGGCATATTCTCTTCACCAGCAGAAAATACTGATTACACTCCAGCCTCATCTGTAGCTGATCAGGAAGTGGAGTCTGATCATCCAGAGATAGTAGCATTTGAGAAACATACCAAAGGATTCAGTATGAGAATGCTATCAAAGTTCGGATACCAGAAGGGGCAAGGCCTTGGAAAATATGGCCAAGGCAGAACTGAGCCGATTGAAGTGCATGAGCATCCACTCCAGGAAGGATTGGGATATGTAGGAGAATATTCTGAGGACAAAAGTCCAGTGATTCATTGCACACACTGTCAGAAGTTAAAACACGATGCTGACCACTGTTGGAAGCGGCATCCATAATTGACACAAGAATGGCTTCGGACTCGGCAAGGCAAACAGGAAGCTCGAGTCAACAATGACACAAATAGTGAATCACGAAAGAAAGGTAAATAGGTCGAAAGGTATAAATCACCTTCACCCACCTTTATTGATGAGCATGCTAGAGTCATGAACCTTATCAAAAAAACGATTCCATGCACGTTTTGTAGCGATAATAACCATTGTGTTAAAAACTTCTAGAAACAAAAAATATATGGGAGAAATATCATGGCGACAAGAAGTACGCCAATACGCTATGGTGTGACACTGAAGGTCAAAGAGAATCTGCGAGCAAAGTTAATGCAGCCAAGGTAGGAGTTAGAGAAATCCAAGGGGGATTCGACTCAGTCAGGGCGCGATTCCATCAAGTTTCTTCGAGCAAGAAACACTTGCTCACATTGTCAGAAGAGTGGACATTGTGAGGATAGCTGTTGGAGGTTGCATCCAGAGTTGTGACGCACAACAAAGCCTGAAGGGCCCGAGCAAAAGACAGATGCTGCAAAGGAACAGAAGGACGCTGTAAGAGGACAACAAACAGATGTTGCAGAGAAGTAGAGGAACAACTGCGACATTCCGTTGGCAGGATATGGGTCGTCCGACTGGAACTGGGCAGATTTTATGCCCTATATGTAAATTGAGTTAGTGTCATTGTCATTGATGTAATAAAAGTGATTTGATCTATGAAATCACTTATTGAGTCTAGTTAATGTTAAGTCTAGGCTATTTTTCATTAGTCGATTGATGTAATAAACCTTTTGGGGACCAAAAGGTCTTTAGTGGGAAGGCGTGATCCAGATTCAGATCCAGGAGCTTGATGGGGCTCAAAAAGGCCTAAAAATCAATGTTCTTAAAATGGCGTCAAAACGGATGTGTGCGTAGGCCTCGTCAATACGAACCCAACACAACTTGAACGGGTTCAAACGAACGTCGTATGCTCCTAATATCGCGTTTTGTTTGAAAAGTCAAACAATAAAAAAGTCAATAGGGTCAATAGTCAAAAGTCAACGCTGACGTCAGCATGAGGTCATGCTGATGTCATCATGATGAGATGGAAGAGACACATATGGAAGGCCGTACAGATGATGTGGACCAGCCAAGAGGTGACACGGGTCACCGCTGAAAGGGTGACACGTGGCACTCGTACAACTGACGTGTTAGCCTCTAGATGATGACACATGGCAGACATAGACAGGTATGGATGGAGGACAGGTGGTCCAATCATTGATTGACATGTGGTAGGTGTGCTTACATGGCCAATTGCTGACAGAGTAGGTATGGAGGTCACACATGGGAGAATCATTAGTTGACAAGTGGAATCAGTCCAACGAATAAGGAGGTGCCACGTGGCACCCAGGCATTGGTCGAAAGTTTCATGTACCAAAATTTTGGAGTTCGAAGGATTCGAAATCGTGACCTCCATCGAGAAGCTACGCCTTTGGAATAGGTTGAGTTCCATTGCACCAAGCATGAGACTTGTTTATAGAACCCATTAATTATATTTAAAGTGTGGATAAAGTGTATGTTAGAGGCGTAAAGGGCTAGGGCTAGGCCCCAGCCCACGATTATGTGTGTTGCATAAGACCACGATGAATAGGGCATGAGGGCTGTTACTTAAACCTCCAGTGCATGGTTTCAGTAGTCTGTTATGTGACTAGGTCTTGGTTGTTAGCGCAAGTATTGGGTGCGGTTCTATGTAATAGCACCATATGACTTTTGATTGCGGAGTAAGGGCCAGCGTGCAGCCCTTTGGGCGCTTGGCCATTTTTAGTTGCCATATGACTGGGTAAAAGGGAACGCGCACCTATGTTGAGGGATTGTAGCCACATTTTTTCTAACTATGGGTTTTGACCATAGGATTATGGATTTTATTTGATTTTCTCACTAATCCTTGGGCAATTTTGTTTATTTTACCATATCTTGGTGGATATTGAGCCAAATTGAGTGCCACAAGAAGTGGGATGTTGGGATTTGATCCCTCTACCTCATGGATATATAAACCAATCCATTGTGAGGTTTTAAAACAAGAAATAAGTAGCAAATAATATTGAATCAAGTTGAGGAAGAACTTGCCAAGGTCAAGTAGTCTTGAGCAGTGTAGAGTAGCTGAGCTTTGGAGGTAGTTTTCGGGAGTTCTACTACTCTGTTTTCAGTGCCGTCTGTTGCATCAGGTTTCTGAGACATAGAAGAATACAACTAGATAGTCAGAGCCCTATATGATGTAATTTTAAATGCATATTGTAAATCATTGAATATTGAATAGAGAAAGCCTCCCTCACTGAAGTCAAAGGCCCAGAGATGTAGGCGAGATTGCCGAATTCCGTTATCAACTTCTTGTGTCCAATTTGTTGATGGTTTGCTTACTTTGTGTTATCTACTATTGCTCTTAATTCTTTAAGTCTTTTTCATTTTCATATTCACATGCACCATCAGAAAAAGGTCTTGATAGAATTGAAGTTATAGTGTGAAATTGCTAAGATTCGGTTTTCGGATCAAGTAGAGTTATAGAAGGTGCACTAAGGCTAAGTGGCTTGGGACAAGCCACATGTTAGTGTTGGGGGCCTATTGGAGAAGGCATGTTTGGAGAACAACGCAACCAGAGAGGCAGAACAAAGTGCCACATTTTGAGGAAAAGAATCGCGTGCGACAATATTTGCAGAAATCCAGTGCAAATGTGAACAAACCTAACCTAGTTAGGGTTAGGGTTTTGGGGATGTATTGTAAGGGTTTCTAACCCAATTTTGTAATATAAATAAGGGGTATGAGGGAGAATATAAGATCATAAATCGATCGAGGATTATCATAAGCATATCTATCTAGTGTGAAAGTGTGACAAGTATGTGTGGGAGAACATATTTTGGAGTCCTTGTGAGTTGGAGTCTATTTTGAGAGTTGTACAGCTCATATGAGGTTGAAGTAACTGAGGGTAAGGTCATAAGCTGTGGAGCTTGTTGCGATCCTGGTCAGCCTCACTACTCTCTACTATGATGTAATGCAAACAACACATTTTGATGAATAAGAAAAGAAGAAAATGATCTTTGTGGATGTAGCCCAAGGGGGGGTGAACCACGGTAAAACCATGTGTGCAATGTGTTTTAATGTGTTACTACTTATGCAATTATCATTGAATGGTTAGATAGATGAATGGATAATTTATTTACAACACACATTAGATTAAATATGCAAATGAATGAATGAATGGATCTGATGAATAGTATAATAGAATGCATGGTTAAGTAGAAATCATAAGTAAGAAAGAACATCATTGCAAACATCTATGTCCTGCAGTCCCCCATAAACCATCTCGGGTGAGACTGCGTTGTGCACTCTGTGTGCAGTGTAGCATTCTGGTTTACTACAAGGGATGATGGCGATAAGGGTTTTGTTGGAGAACTAAGGAAGAACCTAGGTCAACCCATAAGTCCAACACGTGGTTGGGAACTTTGGTGTGGAGAAGATAGTAGAAATACCACATAAGTATTTCTACTAGACAAAACTTCGACATGACATTAGTAGGTATGTCAGATCATGCACTACCATCACTAAACCTGTCATTAAGAAGTAGGGGCTATACACTCCTCTGCCTACCCCAGACAAGCCCCGAGAGTTAGTCTCCATGGATTATATGTCAATTCTTCCCTCCAACAAGCATGGTAATGATTGTGTATTTGTGGTTGTTGATAGATTTTCTAAGATGGCCATTTTGGCACCCTAAAAGAGGAGTATCACAAGAGAAGTGATCGATAAGCTCTTCTTTTAGCATGTTTCAGTTTGTTACCCCCCATCACAGGGGTAACTAAGGAGATGATGTCTTGAGGTCCGTAGGTAGAAGGCATGGATTAATAAGAGCCTAATGCATAGCACAACCCACATAGCCCCTGTTCTTCATCACACTTCACCATCATCATTGGAAGCAGAGCATCGTGGCTCCAAGAAGACAACAAGTCTTGCTTCATGAGGTAAGAAGTTCAGTCTCATGGTAAGTGTCACTTTAATATTTGAAGAATTTTAGCATGTGGCAAAGAGTCCTTTCTCAATTATAAAATGTTTGCTTGGAAATTATATCTTTTGTCTAATTTCACCTTGGTGGTTGGCATGGTATCCTAGTAATTTGGCCACCCTCGAGAAAAGGGTTTCTATTGGGGGGTTTCCTTGAAGGGTCATCATACCATTCCCACTCATAATTGCCACTTTCCACACTTATTCCCCTCCGTTTCCTCATCTTTTGGGTTTTCAGGTGCATTGACCCCAAGAAGGGTTTGTACCTCATTTGATGGGAAGAAGGGGATGAAGGTCCAAAGGTGTTGTAGCTAACATCATACATAAATGTCCCCCCCTAAAGTTTTGAGATCCATGAAATGATTCTTTGAATGAATAAAGGATTTTTAATTAAAAATGAATAAGGAAAAATCATATCGCTTGATGGGAGAGTGCATTGTGGTGCTCTTTTATTTCCAGTGCACATATCACCCAATGTGTTCTAAATTCAAGTGGCATTGCGGTGATCTTTTATTTCTGTTAGCACTCTGTAATTTGCCCAAGGTTGTGTAGGAAATCACATAGGTAACATCAAAACCACTTCGAGTCTTGGATCTGGCCCTCTAAGACTCAGAGAGGGATCTCTCTGTCTGATATAACTTTGTTTGTATATGGATTTTAGGCCAGCTATGCAGGATAGGATTTGTTTTTGAGTTGGGTAGGTGCAGAGAAAAGGAACCATGGGCAATGGAGTCTGTGTTATGTCTGAGATCAGATGCAGATATATAAGGTATCTTCACATGGAAAGGTAATGTAAATGTTGGATCCTTTAAAAGTAAAGTGATGTAGAGTAGAAAAGGCGAGGAAATCAATTACAATAAAAAAGCATTTAAGAATTTCCTTATTGTAATATCAGAAGAAAACATATAGATTTTTAAAAGCTCGACACAGAGTATCATAGATAAATTCTGCGCTAAATATTATTTTTAAAAATAAGAAAGAGAGTAACATAATGATAACTGAGAAAAATCACATTCAACGAATAAAGAAAACTTCACCAACGTCAACACACAAGAATCCTATGAAAAAGTCCCTTTATTTATGGTAGATCTCTTCAAAAGTTTACAGATTTACAGCTTGCTTGGGCGTAAAGATCAACCCTTTTATATTAAAATTACATGAATAAATAGGAGATATTCACCTTAATCTTAGGAATTCACATTCAACCACCTTGGCAAAAAATAACAACAAATCCCCAAAAATCTGGAACTGTTTGCCATGAAAGACGGGCCGAATTTCTGCAAAAAAGGGGTCAACTCAGACATATGTTTCTCTTTAATGGTGACACCTGTACAAAATATGGAGGAGGTTGTTGTATACGAGCATGTTTTGGACAAAAACCTCCTTTGGTTTCTCATATTTCGTCTCCATAACGCCGAAAAAGCTCTCGTAAAATCATGACTAAAATAGGAAAAACCAGAAACCTGAAAAAAGGGGCTGAAATATGGCTTTGATTCTCCCAACTGGTGCCACCTGTAAAAAAACTGAGAGAGGTTTTTGTTCTTCAGCCAATTATGGAGAAAATCCTCTCTTTGTTTTTTTAAATTCCTTCCCGTTTTCCCGGAATCCTTCCTGGAAGTCGACTAGTTGAAACTAGAAAAAATGACGGTTTTGAGTTTTTTGAGTGAGCGGTTTTGCAGGGGGGAAGGTGGTTTGCAGACCCCCTGAGGTGGTAAGTGGTATTGGGAGGGGGGGTTCAAAATCACCAGGGGGTGTCAAGTGTCCCTCCCAATACCACTTTTTGGACCCCCTTGAGGTGATGTGATGTGAGGGAAGGGGGGGGGGGGTCCGAAATGTACGGGGAAATGTATGCACGAGTAGACTTAGAATAAAATTGTTTTAATTTTTGGATTTTTTTTAATTGTTTATGTTTTATGTTTTTGTTTATTAGTTTTATTTAATATATGTTTTTATTTGTTTTTGTTATATTTGTATTTTTTATTTAATATATGTTTTTATATGTTTTATTTATTTTTAATTTATATTTTGATTAATAAAATACTAACCTAAGTACTAACTTAAACAACTAACTTAATTATTAACTAGTCTAACATATTTTAATTAAACTAACTACACTAAATTTTATTACTAACATTATTAATCTATTGTTCTTTTTTCCTAAGCTTGTTTATTCATGGATGAGTGGCGGACGAGATGTAGCCAATGGAACAAATGGATAAGGGAGTGAGTGGCACATAGGTGGATGAAGGATGCAACAGGGTGATGAAGGGTTGAGAGAAAATGGATAGAGGGGGAAAATGGAATCAACCGAGCCAGATGTCGTCATCACGGGAGAAACGCCAAATAAGCAACTGAAGAGTCAGGTTACCTATGATTATAGGACCCCAACAAAGGCTCCACGTGGGGATGACAACTCTTTCATTAGGTGTCAAGAACCACTGAACTCTGAACATGCAGAACGATGCTTTATTCATTGGGCCATGGAGTCATTGCAGCTACAATCTTTGAATTGGATCAGATTTGACTGAACATTAAACTAGATACTATCAATTGCAAACTTTGCTGGGAAAATATAAAACTAAAAAAGATGCTCAAATGTTTGAGCTTATTCAAAACTGCTACCTACCCTACACTACTGATAATTTTGTTGTTTTAAATGATATAATAATGCTAGTGTAGCCAGTTGAGCAGCTTCTCTATCAACTCTGCTCTTTCAATGTTTTCAATCAATATAAAAAATAAAACTTGCATAGGAATCATGAACTTCTTTCCATATTGATATTCACAACACAAAATTTTGGGACTGTGGACAATTCCAGAAACTTTGGGAATCAATGGGTATTCTGAAAACAATAGCTCCTCCATATAGACAACTATATGATCATAGTATTTTTTAGATGACTGTGGAATTTGTTCTGCTGACATTTCATGGCTTTCACTGCGATCCTCAACCAAAATTTGACCAAGATTCCTTTTCAAAGTCTGAAATGAACTGAAACATAAGGGCAGGGAATCAAAATGGATCAGCTCTTTACCTGTCCCGGGTTTTGTGTTTTCATTTGAATTTTGGCCTGCACAAAGACTCAAGGGTTGCACTTATGAATTTGTAACAACTTCTATATCACCCCTGTTCTCCTCACCTGATACATCGGAGAATTCCTCATACTTTCTATTGACAACCTGCTTGAAATGTTCCCTCAGGAGTGAGGCAAAACATAGGGGCAGGCAGTTTGCATTTTCTTGAAATTTTTTTGCACTTTCCTCCTTGCAATCTTGATTAGTATGTAGAGTTTGATTGTCATCTTGGCATAGTGGTAATTGGACTTCTTCTTCCCATGAAGATAGTGCTGGTTTCTCTGAGCAGTCATCATAAAACTCAACCACATAATCATCACCCTGATGATCATATCCTGGAAAATCATCTACGTATACAAGGTCATCGAACGTGCACATCATCTTAGGAGGTTTTCTCATCACCATTTGATTTTGAACTTCATCTTTGTCTATGTCGTGGATTGAGTACATAAATTAATCATTAGGTGGATCAAAATACTGAGGCTAAATTGGAAAAAGCTTGGGGACATTGATCTTTGTCCTTTCTGGCATTAATGGAACATAAGGTTTTCGAACAACAAGTTCCTCTCTCCTACTAATATTATGCATTACTTGATTGACTGTGTTAGTCAGAATATTTAATTTCATTTCTGAAGATAGCGACTGTTCTTTTTCTATTTTGTTTTCCATCAATGCTTCTAATTTTGCCTTTCTATTCAGTAGGTTAGCTTCCACATCAACCACAATCTTTTTCATTTCTTCAAGGGTGGCAGTGTTCCTTTCTCTTAATTGGAATGCCATTTCAGGATCGAAAGCATGAGGGTAATGCAAGTGAGCTAAATCTGGGTGTGGCCTTATATCAACCGACATTGCATGGTACACCTTATTGAACCTTGCTGAAAACTGATGTACTATCTCCCCTGTCTATCTTTTCAAATGATCATATTCCTCTAGGATGAGAAAGACATTTCTCATGATCACCCATCGATCTAGAATTTTTTTTTCAAATTGATGGAAATTGCTAATGCTTGCAGTTGGAAGATTCTTAAACCAATCTTTGACTTTACCTTGCAATGATAGGGAAAACATTCTGATGCAAACATCATCATCTTCCACCTCAAACAGATCAAGAAAATCCTCAAACTTTGGATATGATTTTCAACAGTGATCTTCACATTTTCTCCATCAAACCTGGGCATATTATTGGTGTAATTGGCAGGGAGGTCATGGAGAATAAGAGGAAAATATAGAGGCTTGTATCGGTCTAGAATTTTCACAGGTATAGGAGGTAAAGCAAGAGGCTTATAACTAACTAGAATTTCAACAATGGTAGGAGATAAAGCACAAGTCTCATGTCTCACTGGTATTTCTATAGGTGCATCTGGAATGCACACAGGTGTATGAGTATGTACATGATCTACAACTTGGGGCTTAATCTCTTGAGGCTCATCAATTTTCAGATGATCAATATAAACTTCAACAATATACTCTTGATTCGGATTTGAAAAATATAGGACCTAATTACAGAGAAAACAAAAAATGTCTTGAATACAATTTGATCTTGAATACCTTCTCTTTCCAGATTGCTTGGTCATGCTTCAGGTTCTTCCTCCAGTGGAGTCTTTGATTTGGCATTGTCTGGAGCTGATTGGAGTCGCTAGGTGAAATATTTCAGCCTTCTTGTGTCTGGTCACTGTCCACCATCGGTGATCAGATCTGGAACTTGAAGTGCACTACTGGAGAAAGTCCCCAGTGGAGTTGCCATTCTGTTAGCACTCTGTAATTTTCCCAAGACTTTGGAGGTAGTCACAGAGGTAACACCAAAACCACTTCAAGTCTTGGATCTATCCCTCCAAGACTTAGAGAGGGATCTCTCTATCTGATATAACTTTGTTTGTGTATGGATCTTAGGCTAGCTATGCAGAATAAGATTTGTTTTTGAGTTGGGTAGGTGCAGAGAAGAGGAACCATGGGCAATGGAGTCTGTGTTAAGTATAAGATCGGATGCAGATCTATAAGGTATCTTCACAGGGAAAGGTAATGAAAATGTTGGATCCTTTAAAAGTAAAGTGATGTAGAGAAGAAAAGGCGAGAAAATCAATTACAATAAAAAATCATTTAAGAATTTCCTTATTGTAATATCAGAAGAAAACATTTAGATTTTTAAAAGCTCGACACAAAGTATCATAGATAAATTCTGTGCTAAATCTCCTTTTTAAAAATCAGAAAGAGAGTAACATAATCATAACTGAGAAGAATCACATTCAACCAAGAAATAAAACTTCACCAACGTCAACACGCAGGAATCCTGTGAAAAAGTCCCTTTATTTCTGGTAGATCTCTTCAAAAGTTTACAGATTTATAGCTTGCTTGGGCATAAAGATCAACCATTTTACATTAAAATTACATGAATAAATAGGATAGATTCAACCCTCAATATTTGGAAGTCGGATTCAACCACCTCGGCCAAAAATAACAACAAATTCCCAAAAATCTGGAACTGTTCGCCATGAAAGATGGGCCAAATTTCTGCAAAAAAGGGGTCAACTCAGACATCTTTTTATCCTTAATGGTGATGCCTGTTTAAAATATGGAAAAGGTTATTGTATATGAGCATGTTCTAGACAAAAAAATCCTTTGTTTTCTCAAATTTTGTCTCCAGATCACCGAAACAGCTCCCGCAAAATCAGGACTAAAACAGGAAAAACTGGAAACATGAAAAAATGGGATGAAAGATGGATTTGATTCTCCCAAATGGTCTTACCTGTGAAAAAAATGAGAGAGGTTTTTGTTCTTAATCCCGTTTTAGATAAAAACCTCTCTCATTTTTTTGAAATTCCTTCCCATTTTCCCGGAATCCTTCCCGGAAGTCGACTGGTTGAAACTGAAAAAATGGCGGTTTTGAGTTTTTTGAGTGAACGGTTTTGCAGGGGGAAGGTGGTTTCCGGACCCCCTGAGGTGGTAAGTGGTATTGGGAGGGGGGGGGGTCTCCGAAATCACCAAGGGGTGACAAGTTTCCCTCTCAATACCACTTTTCGGACCCCCCTTGAGGTGATGTGACGTGAGGGAGGGGGGGTTCCGAAATATACAGGGAAATGTATGCGCGGGTAGACTTAGGATAATTTTTTTTAATTGTTTATGTTTTATATGTTTTAGTTTTTGTTTATTAGTTTTATTTAATATATGTTTTTATTTTATTTTTTTATTTTTGTCATTTATTTATTATATTTTAATTTATGTATTTTTTTATTTAATATATGTTTTTATATGTTTTATTTATTTTTAATTTATATTTTGATTAATAAAATACTAATCTAATTACTAACTTAAACAACTAAATTAATTATTAATTAATGAATTAATTATTAACTAGTTTAACATATTTTAATTAAACTAACTATACTAAATTTTATTACTAACATTATTAATCTATTGTTCTTTTTTCCTAAGCTTGTTTATTTATAGATGAGTGGCGGGCAAGATGTAGCCAATGGGACAAATAGATAAGGGAGTGACTGGCGCAGAGGTGGATGAAGGATGCAGCAGGGTGACGAAGGGTCGGGTGAAAATGGATAGAGGGGGAAAATGGAATCAACTGAGCCAAATGTCGTCATCACTAAAGAAACACCAAATAAGCAACTGAAGAGTCAGGTTACATATGATTATAGGACCCCAACAATTTCTATTGCACATAGCACTCAATGTTCAAACTTAATAAAAAGGAAAATAAAGGGCTTGGAAAAATGTTGCATGACAAATAAAGGGAACTCAAGGATGTAGCACACCCTCCATAAAGGAACTCATAAATGAGACAATATGAACCCTTGATATGTCAAGAACCCCATGCCTAAGAGTCTTTCCCCAATCTACATAATAGTCATTACATGATCTAGATAGGGTCTTCTCGTGAAACATTCCCTAACTTGGAGATTGGCCTACCCAATAGGGCACCATGACACCCCTCCCATACCTAAATTTGGCAAAGTTTATAAGGTCTTTGAGTGTTTATTTAGTTTGAAAAGGGGGGATTTAATGCACTTGTTTGGGTGGTTCTTTTATTAAATGTGGCTTACTTGGCATGATTCATATGACACGTGGACCTTGGGGGGCGTACTTGTTTGTCTTTGTAGGACCTTTCTCAATGAAGGATGATGAACCACACATGATGTCACCTCGTACACTTGTACATGGCCTTTGGAGGTCCATAAAATCACCTTTTCCATTGACATCATCTTGGGGATAGGGTTTGATGGATGAGGTGGTTCCAGAGAGGGTTTAACAGGAGGAGACACATGGCATGGTACCTTTTCACTTGAGAGCATAATACATGGCCTTTGGAGGCCCAACATTCTCCTCTTGAGGATTGACATCTCACTTTTCAACCCTACGTCACCCTCCTAGGGCATGACGTCACCATTTTTAGGGTTTTGTTTTATGTATTTTTTCATTTTTCAAATTGTAAAGGAAAATGAAAGGGGTCGACCCTCTTCTAATTTGTTGTTGACAATTCAAAATGGAAAAATCGGTTTAGATGGCCTCATATAAATAGAGGACCATCTCATTTTCATTTTTCATCATTCATTCCTCACCATTTGTGACAACAAGTCTGAAATTTTTTCCCTACTTGTCTATCTTTCTCTTCTACACTTTTGCGACTTGCTTGAAGGATCAATTTGTGGATACTTTTTCTGATTTTTGTATGGAATTTATGAAATTAGGGTTTTATCTCATGCTATCTTGGTGAAGCAAGTGAAATTTTTGAAATTTTATCTTTGTGCTATCAATGCTTCATCGTAATTTATTTTTTTCATGATAGACATCTTGCATGGTGAAACCCTAAGAGAGGAGCATAAGTGCTTCATCCTCTCACAAGGTTAATTTTGTCCAAAATTTGTGAAGGAATCATTGCTAGGGTTAGATTCTTAAATCCCTAAAGTGCTAGAACTTTAAGATTTTATCCCTAGACATTGATTTTAATCTAGTTGAAGCATAAAGCATGGAGAAAAGGTTGCTAGATCCCAAAAGTGCTTGCACTCTAGCAATCTTTCACTTTAAGGTTTAAACCCTAAGGCCATAATGTGCTAGCACCTTAGAGTTTAAGCCCCACCTCTTGTTTTGTACTTTTAAAATCTTCAAGCATTGTTGTATTGCTGTTATAAAGACTTCATAGCCCTAAAAGGCACTCGATCTCTTGTGGTGAAATTGATCAACAAACACTCTCTTTCAATTCTCTCAAGTTTTCTACTAATTTTTCTAACACTAACACTCAATAACTTGCTACTGTTGCAAAATTTTTCTACAACCATCTTAATACACCTTTATTTGCTGCATACACTCTTGTAAAGGTGGTTTAAATTGCTCATAATTTCTCTCAAGCAATTGGATAATGTTGTATGTGATGCATGCTTAATTTTCTTGGTCAATTGTTGAAATTCTAAGCTCTTTTATTGTTGTTGTTACAAATTTATATTTCTTTTATAAGAGTGTGTACTGTTGCAAATTTGTACCAGCCATTGCAATTTTCGTTGTCTAGCATCTTCAAGGGATACTTATTGCATGTTTAAGATTGGAAATCATTACATATATAATATAAAGTGGTTTTGTTTCAGGAAGGTACTCAAACAAATTCATACTTTTTTTAATCTCCTTGACCTAGACTTTTCTTTAGGTGATCAAGAGAGGGGGAGATAGGCTTGACTACTTTACTTGCTACTTTGATCCCTCGAGGTCACCGAGGAATCATCCCCTATGGTGGACCTCCTCCTTCACTAAAACGAGGGAATTTTTTTACTAAGGTGACAATGTTAGGATTTTCCATAGTTACGCAGATTTGGGGGACTTGTGATGGGATTTTCACAAGTACAAATCCTGCGATAACATTTTGGAGTTGTTGTCGAGGAGGATTGAGTCATTATCCTCAAAGAAATATCTTTTGGTAAAATTTACCTGAATCCCTTTTCTCTTGAGTTTACCTGGTGAATCCATTGAGGGTGATTCCCTCACCTTCCTTTGATGATCCTAGAGAGATCATTTGGCGACTCCAGTGATACATTTTGAGTTGTTTTCCAAGTGATGGATTTATGGATTTTCAGGAATGGTTTCCTTGTACTTATTTTGAGAGCATCTGTTGGCACAGGGGAAGACCCAGGGTTCAACGCTTCAACAACACACCAACAAAAACATAGCTATCGACCCTTTCGAAAACACCTGTGAAGCAGATGAAGTCTCACCTGAGGTAGAAGCAAGGAGGGTTACATGACTCAGACATCTGTAACCAAGATGGGACACAGATCTGTGATAGCAACACTTCGCGGAGTATTCTATTAACACTACAATATTATATTAATTAACTTATTAACTTCATTAACATTGCAGAAAAAAACCCTAAGATAGGTTGGCGCAGTAACAATAAAGATTAAGAACTTCAATCATTTAGCACATAACACCGAGTTATATCTAGCATTCATTCATAAATCACAAGTAAAGCACTAAGCAACATTAAATCTATCCAACATACATAATAAGAAAATCACTAAGTAGATTCAGAATATAAGCAACACAACATAAAGCACATCAAAAGACACAAGATATACGTGGTTCACCCTAGTGCGGGGCTACATCCACCAGCTGCTTCGTCTTCTTTATTATTCTTCAATCTCTTACATTCATTTGCTCCCGTGCACTAAGCCACATAGCCAAGCTTCGTAGAGAACATGAGATATGTGCACTGAGTGCCAGATCCTCCTTCCCAAAACTAGGTCACAACACAAAGCCAACTTCTCTATCAAACACAGAGCCTTACATACACAAGTTGTTGCACAAAGAACCCCAAAACTACTTGCACTTAGCCTTGAAAGTTATTCCCGTTGCTACTTCTACCATACATTCGTATCTGTTTATAATTTTACAATTTCTTACAAAAAGGCCTAAACATGGGTAAACCCATGGGGTGACATCCCATAACCCATTACAAAAACCCCTTACAAAGCCCACAAAATGAGTGATATCTGCGATCTCATCTCCACCTGGGCACTCCATCTCCAACCATCCTATCGAAGTCCAAAAGTGGTCCTAACCTGACCAAGGTTTGCTAAAAAATTGCTCAAGGGCCAACGGGCCCCCAATGCTCACCTGTGACTCTTCCCGAGTCACTCAGATTTGGGCAACGCTGCTTCGAATGCCTCGAGCTTCACTCGAGCTACCTTGAATTTCTTCTTTGCCTGAGCCTTCTGCTCAGTGATATCCTGGATTATCTGCACTGTAACAAGACCTTCCAGGTGCTTTTCCATTGTCGCAACCACTTGGTCCAGTTGCGAGCCTTGTCCTTCAATTTCTTCAAACACCTTGTAGGATTCATACTGCACAGGTCACAACTTCTATCTGACTTCCATTACTCTGCCCTGGATGGCAGTAATCTATTACTAGACTATGCGTTGTTCCTGAGATGTCTTCATTCTTTTTACCGCAGTGAGTAGCTTCATCTGTGCCTATACTGACAGTGCTTGCTGTTGAGCCTCATGTAATTGTGCTTTCAATTTCCTTAGCTCTAGATCTTCTGTGAGGCGTTCATAAGTCTGCATGCTTCTATCACTTAGTTGTTTGCATTATGAGGCAAGGGCATTGATCCTTCCAACTGCATTCTTAGCGGCTTCCTCCGTTTGATCGCACACCTCCCACAGAGTGCTCGGTACTGCTTGGATCTCCAACTCCATTATCCTTGCTTGAAGTTGCGGGATGGTCTCAACGAGCTTTACCACTTGAACCTTGACTGACTCATGTTCCTCCTATGTAAGCCTGACACAGAGCGAAGTGATTTTTTCACCACTTCTGTGAGCAACTGGTCCTTTTCTCTCTGTATCTTCACTTTTTCCTCCTCAAGCATCGCCCAAAACTCATCTTTTTCATTCTCATAGGAAGTTACGTAGTACCGTACAACTCGTAGTTTCTCTAAGACTTCCTCTTTCTCTTTATTCAAGGCTTCTGTAGACTTCTCCTTTTCTTCTTGGATTTTATGAAGACGAGCCTCTATTGCATATGCTAATGTTCTTAATTGGGTTGGATCATCCCCCAATTTTGCAACCTATGACGAAGAGGGCGTAGTAGGTACTGTGTGGATCAATTGAATAGCTTGTTGTATTTCCTTTAGCTCCTTCTCAACCCTTTCATACAACTCTTCCTGCTTCGCTCCATATCTCTGCAAGAGATCTTTGGACACATCCTCCATCGCTCCGTGGACCAAGATGATGTCATCCTCCGTGTGCATGGCCTCTATCTAGGGCTTACTGGCTTGTGTCTTCTTTCTTGCTGAAGGTTTCTGCGGATAAACCTTCCTCTTTTGTGGTGTTACAATAGGGGTATCTTTCGACGGTGTAGCTTCACATTCTCCTTATTTTTCTCCTTCATCCCCTCCTCCTTGTCCATTTGCGTCGTCTCCTCCTCCTGGCGAGCCAGATCCATTTCCTTCAGAGGCGTTGTCTTCCTCATCAGTCTATATATTTTGGACTTCCTCCTTTTTCTTCTTCTTCTTTGCACTGGACTATTCAACATACTCGACCCAGGTGACCAAGGGGCTTCCTATGATGTCGGGGTCGGAGAGTTTTGCATCATTGACCGGTACAAGGAACTCCTCGGGCCACTCCTTCGTGATCTGCTCCATGTCTTCATCTGTCAGCTTGTAATATGACTGCAACCCTTCCTTTCTCTCATCTCTGCATGCAGTGATATATATAAAATGCCGATCTGCGTGAAAATTCAAAAAAGGATGGTATTGGTGCAAGGTGCATGGTGTCATGCGTGTGAACGATTTAATGGAAACCTTCATTCGCTGATAATAGGCATGGAACACAACGTTTGACTGACATTGCTTCAACATGTCGTTGGTGTACCACAAGGTAGAAAACCTAGCGGCCAATGAATTTGATGGTTCGATTTCTGGGAAGGTGGCTCCTTCTGGAATTTGCCAAGCAAAAAATGCGATCAACAAAAGCAACCAGCTAAAGTGGAACTCGTATCCCTGATACTGAGCTTCGTGGAAGTCTTTCTCGAGTTCATTGACGAGGTAACTTTTTCAATTCATTTGCATTCCCTCCACAAATTTTCCTGCGAGGTCCACCACGAACCCGATGACTTGTGTGGGGTGGTTCTTTTTGACTAGATTTCCAGTTATGAGTTGGAAAGCAAGGCGCACTGTGCCATCCTGGATAGAGGCTACCTTGTAGCCTCGCTTTCTCGTTTCAACTTCGCCATAAGCCTCCTTGATGCGCTGTGCTAGGAAGCGGTCTGAGGCCTTCCCTGGGTAGAATTGCTGTGGGTTAGGTCCCTTCATGCTTAATCCTATAATTATGTGGATCAACGTTGGATCCACAGTAATCCGCTGGTCGAGCCATAGGTATCCGCCATGGTAGCAAGACAAGAGGAGTTTAACGCAAGTGTTAACCTCCTGTTTTTGGCCAAAATGGGGAATCTTCATTACGTTGAGTATAGTGGACTGCGCCAACTCCTTAATCCATGGCTAGGAGACAATGCAAGGCTTCTTCCCAGTTGTCTTCGTCAGGTATCCATGGGGTGCTAGCATAGCGTAGTTCTTTCTATCTCCAAATTTGAAGTCATTGTTCTTTAGTAGTGGGATCTGTCCCAAATGACTCCCAACTACGCGTATTCCTTTTGGGATGTACACGGTGATCAAAGTGTACTTGAAGTCCCGTGGGATGCTATTGCAGTTAACCACACCAGCCAAAGGTGGTATATAATCTAGTAAGATCGACGGGATCTACTTCACATTAGCCAGATCACCACGATGCGTACTTCGCTACTCGGTCATGTGGTTGGTACGACTCAAACGTCATCCAGTTGAAGGGGAAGCCTACAGTCCCCTGGTTGAATATGCATGGATACCTTCAAACATAACTCTCTCAACCATAAACTTGCTAAGAAACTCCTTGACAGACTTCTCTAACTCGGTGCATTCGCCCAACATTCTCACTTTTAGCAGACATGTCGAGGTAGGTGAACGGATAAGAAAGGTAGACAAACAGACAACGACGTCTTAGTTTTTGATAACACAGCTCAACACACAATCATTTCTCTGTTAGCTCAGTTAATCATGGGTGGCAAAAAGTGGTCCCGATAGAGCGACCAACGGGTTAAATAAGTGAGCATCATAATAGATTCCTCCAATGGGTAGGGATGCTTCCATTGATGCGAATCTGTCCATTATGGCGTGGTCTCAACATCAAAAATCTCATAAATGCATTTTCTAGCCGTTCCAGAGTGTCATTCCAATGGGCGGGGTGCCTCCAACAGTCATATAGCTTTGCCAAGGTGAAGTCCCATTCTGCGTGGTTCTGCTGTTCCAGCAAGGTTCAAGTCCTGCAAACCTGGCTCCTATGAAGTCTTCCATTTGTTCTTTGTAGATTCCTGTAGCTTTTCTAACTTGGCTTTCTTTTTATTGATCTTCCTTTCCTTCTTTCCTGTGATCTAAGTTTCTCTAACTGTTTCTGGAATCCTCTTTCCATTCTTATTCTTATTTTCTCCTAGCGTAGTGACTTCACACTACTAATGTGCTCGCACAGGGTTCGAAGTTAATATCCCTTCTCTTACTACTTCCTGGGTGGATATACTTCTTTCTTGCATGGATAATCCTTCAAGCCTTCTTGCATTCTTTCAACTTCGATAGATAATTATCTTTCTTTCTATTGCTTCGACTGATCTTCTTGTTCTTCTATTAGTCTGTCTATTTTTCTAGCTATGAAATCCCTTAACTCTTGCTTTTTCTTTTCTATAGCTTCTTCCTATGCTTTCCTTATGATCTGATCCTTCTCAATCCAAGTCTTACCTAACAAAAGTGGGAAAGGGGCATTGTTCTCAACAAACTTAATGACTTCAAATTCCTCTTCAGTCGATGTTCCATGAATAGTAATAGGTACATTAATAACTCTTCCACATAGGGTTATCATATTTCCTTTAAACAAGCCTGTCCTTTGCAATGAAGGTATGACAATAGGCTTTTCCAAAATTTCCCAACTTTCTTCTGTCATAATATTCACTTGTGTTTCTTCATCCAAGACACAATCTATGTCGAAGTCTTCTATTATTGTACTTATGCGCTATTTTACTTTCAGAATCTTTGGTAAACTAACATCTTTGTGATCATCCATCATTTCTTTCAACTGTTCTAATGTAGTTTGAACTTTCTCTGATTCTTTCTCTTTATGATTCTCTAACATGCTCTTAGTCTCTTGATAGTTTTCTTGTCTCATGTTCATCCTTTCAACTTTAGCAATCATCTTTGGACAATCCTCAACCTCATGACCAACAATTTTACAACAAAGACAAATAGGACCTATACCAGGGGATTCCTTAGCAAGATGTCCCAGTCTTCTGCAGTTATAACATAGCGTCAATCCTCTTTTTCTCTTAAACGTTCCCCAACCTCTCCTGTACTGCGCACTAGGATCACAGTACTGGACCTGCAATCTGCAAAAATTCTTTCTAGGTTCCTGCATCCATTTATTAGTCCAAAAATTATTTCTATGCATAGGAATAACATATCTTTCTTCATTTCTATTAGCTTTACTTACATCAACTCTCTCTTCCAACTATGACCTAGATTTTAGACTAGGACAAAATTTATTAAACATACTTAAATTCATGCTTTTCGAAACAAAATTTTTCACTTATCTTACTCTTATCAAAGCACAAAGCTTTACCTCTTTTAGGATCTTACCTCTTTTATTCAGATCATATTTATTTCTTAGCACAAAGCTTCATAAGTCAAGTAGAATACTTTGCACAACAACAACAAATCTATGCACAAAGCTTCTCTTTTCTTTAGTTCCCAACAATCACAGTTTCAGGTCCTGACAACAGAACCATTTGTTGGCATAGGGCAGACCCAAGGTTCAATGCTTCAACAACACACCAACAAAACCCTAACTACCGACCCTTTCGTCAACACCTGTGAAGCAGGAGAAGTCTCACCCAAGGTAGAATCATGGAGGGTTACAAGACTCAGGCGTTTGTAACCAAGCTAGGACACAAATATGTGATAGAAACACGTCACAGTGTATTCTATTAACACTAGAAGATGATATTCATTAACTTATTAGCTTCATTAACATCGCAGAACAAAACCCTAAGATAGGTTGGTGCAATAACAGTAAAGATTAAGCACTTCAATCATTTATCACATAACATTGATTTAGATCTAGCATTCATTCATAAAGCACTAAGCAACATTAAATCTATCCAACATACATAATAAACAAAGCACTAAGAATATTCAGAATATAAGCAACACAACATAAAGCACATCAAAAGACACAAGATATACGTGGTTCACCCTAGTGTGGGGCTACGTCCACCAACTGCTTCATCTTCTTTATTATTCTTCAATCTCTTACATTCATTTGCTTCTGTGCACTAAGCCATAGAGCCAAGCTTCACAGAGGACAGGAGATCTGCGCACTGAGTGCCAGATCTTCCTTCCCAAAACTAGGTCATGACACAAAGCCAACTTATCTATCAAGCACAAAGAATTACATACACAAGCTGTTGCACAAAGCACCCCAAAAATACTTGCACTTAGCCTAGCAAGCTATTCCCCTCGCTACTTCTACCATACATTCTTATCTGTTTATAATTTTACAATTTCTTACAAAAAGGCCTAAACATTGGTAAACCCATGGGCTGACATCCCATAACCCATTACAAAAAACCCTTACAAAGCATGCAAAATGAGCGAGATCCACGATCTCATCTCCACCTGGGCGCTCCATCTTCGACCAACTTGTCGAAGTGCAAAAGTGGTCCTAACCCGACCAAGGTTTCCTCAAAACTTGGTCGAGGGCCAACAACATCCATGGATACCCAAACAAATATAAGGAAGGATGGTCAAAATATTTTCCAAAATTCAATGGACAAGTTGTTTCCCATGTAGTAAAGTTCTTTAAATACATACGGGGTATGGGGGAGGATGAAGATATACAGATACAATGATTTGTGGTCTCCCTATCATTTGATGTACAAGATTGGATCAAATACACTTGAAAATTGAAAATCACCACCTCTCTCACATATATCATTAGAAAATTTCTTGAATATGGGAATCCAAAGTCTTATACATATGAAGAAACTCTTCAAGAGCTCACAAACACCCTTAAAAGGGAAGGTTTCTTCCCAGGTCCTCTTATAGGATACCTTAGGGAAGCGTACCATGCCCTAGAAGAAGATTCTACTGGGAACACTCATCCTCATGACAAAAACAATTCGTTGGTAGTTGCTCCACTTATTGAGGATGAAGAGCCAGAACAATGTGAAGACTTCTCCCAAATGATGAAGGAGAGTGTCAGAGAAGATAAGAAGTTTTGCAAGGAACTAGTTGATCAATGCTAAGATGTACATCTATTGATTGACTTTTGTGCACAAGGATGCGAAGAGCATGACCTTGCAATTAACCAATATGTGAAATGTTTCAAAGTTTCATCAGAGGAAGAGCTTGCTAAGGAAAACTTCTGACTAAAAAAGATATGTTCCAGATACGAGAGAAGTATGACCAACCTTGGGTTTTATCCAATATATTGGAGTTAAAAATGGATGGAGAAGAACGAGATGATTCAAAATATGAAGACCTTGATGAATCTCCCCCTCCAAGAAAGTAAGAAAGTGATGAAGAGTTTAATAGTGAAGAACCTCCATATCTTGAGCATGCCTTGGATGAGATCCTTGAAGATCATACATCTCCAAGGAAATAGCCCGAGGATGAAGCTTGTGAATATGGTTACAAACCCCATGAGGAGGAGAAATAATTGCCTCATGAAGACAACAAAGACTTGATTGAAGAACACGAGTTGCCTTGTGAACATGCTGAAGAAGAACATTTTGATGAGACATAATACGTTGAAGGCCTAATCCACGAAGAGGCTCCTCATGAAGACAAAGTGTTGGTTTTTGATTCTCCATTTGATGAAGTCATCCAAGTTTGCATTCCTCTTGTACATGAAGAAAAGAACGTGATAAGTTATACCCCTTTCCAATACTTCAATGATTCTCTATTCTATGATATGGAAAGTGACAAAGTGCTAGAGGAACTCTTGGATGCATTAAACCCTTCATGTTATAATAAAGGTTATGATGTGATTGAGAATATTGATGAGTTTATACATGTTGGGAGACATAGATGGGATGTGATTTGTCCCGGTGAAGATCATATTTACGACATTGAAAGTCATTTTCAATTGTTTCCTTTACAACAACCATATGTGATTGCTACCGATTTAGAAGCCTTCCAACATGAGGATGACATGATTATAGATTTATTCCAACCACCCAAAGATAACATATTAAAACAATTTCATGATCTTCCCTGAGCAGGATTTTCGTGATGAGATTTTCCAACCTTTTTCTTTTTCAACTTGATATTCCTCTATAGATTTGGTTGATATTTATCCTCATGATGGTCACTTTATTGTAGGATATATTTTTTTTCAACCTATGGTTTGTTCCAAGTATCTCTAGTTTCACACACAATACCAACAAGCCTTGGGTTGGGATAATATTTTTTTCTCTAGGCCTGGTTTGATCCCTTACCTTACACTATCTTCTTCCATGGACAACATTAGAGTTTTCCCTAGGTTCCTTCTTTTCCCTTCTCTATATTTGAGTGATATCCTTGTAGCTGAGGATGAGGATCTGCCTTCATTTGATTCTTATGGTCTTGTCCTTGGATGGATAAGGAAGGGTTATGGTGATACCTATTTACATGAATTTGTCCCTCCCTCCCACCTCCATGAGTTGGATTTTATGACTAGTTATGGTATTATGTATGTCATGTTGGGTATGTGTTATATTCTTTGTTGGGTGCGTAGGGGGGTTCGGGGGCAGCGCCCCCGAGATTTTTTTTTGCCTCGAGAAACGTGTCACATATTTAGGTGGTTTTTTGGCACATGGTTTTTGCCAATGGTTTTCTATTTTTGGTTAACGAATTAGGGTTGTGGACTAATCCAGGTCATTGGGTTAGGGTTTTGGATGCTGCTGGCTCCTATATGTATATTGTATTGTAAACAATGTAACACATACAAATGAATATAGAATATGTTGGTTTTCCCGTTTTGGGTTTCTAGGGGAAAAATATCTGTGTAATGTTTGTATTTTCCATTGTATCTTTTCTGTTCTTTTACTGAATATCTGTTTGCAGTAGATATTGTACAAGGTTAGAATTTACATGTCCCAACTCATGATCTTTCGCTGCTTGACTTGTTCTTATGTTGGTTTCTGATGAAGCATAGAGGTAGGCATTCTGATGCAATGCTTGGATGGTTTCACTAGTCATATGATTATACTTAACATTGCAACTAACATATATTAGTGTAGGTTAGGGTAGACATTTGCATCCTGCATTAGATTGTATATATGTTGCATCACAGATGTCATGGTAGTGTAGTTGTATTTTGCTTGGATTTGCATACATATTTCTGATTTTCATATTGTTTTTTCTGCATCCTTGCATCTTATTATGTTACATTTGTATGATTTGCATACTCATATTGATATGTTGGAATAAAATATCACAAAATTTTTTCTTTTCAAGTTTTGCTCTAGATTTTGGTAGTTATCATTTTTCCATATGAACAGGGGGTGAGTTACACCACCCCTCCAATTTTCACAGTTTGCTTGAGCATGTGTAGGCACATGTATTACCAATATATGTTGAGTTTATCATGCGCTCTACATCGAGCACATGTCTCCATGTAGGAGCCAAATGTTACCCCCCAACCTAGGGGTAACTAAGGAGATGATGTATCGAGTCCCGCAGGTAGCAGAAATGGAGTGTCGATATCCCAATGCATATCACAACCCACATAGCCCCTCTTATTCACCATAATCATTGGCAACAAAACAATGTCCACTACACCAAATTGKCTCCCAGAAGATAACAGGTCTTGCTTCATGAGGTAACAAGTCCAGTCTCATGGTAAGTGTCACTTTAATATTTGAAGCATTTGAGCATGTTGCAAAGAGTTCTTTCTTGATTATATAATGTTTTCTTGGAAATTATATGTTTTTCCTAATTTCACCTTGGTGGTTGGTATTGTATCCTAGTAAGTTGGTCACCCTCGAGAAAAGTGTTTCTACTGGGGGGTTTCCTTGAATGGTCATCGTACCATTCCCATTCATACTTCCCAATTTCCACACTTCTTCCCCTCTGTTTCCTCATCGTTTGGTTTTTTGGGTGCATTGACCCCAAGAAGGGTTTGCACGTCATTTGATGGGAAGAAGGGGATGAAGTCCCAGAGGTGTTGTAGTTGACATCATACATAAATGCTCTCCCTAAAGTCCTGAGAGCCATGAAATGATTCTCTGAATGAATAAAGGACTTTTAAATAAAAATGAATAAGTAAAAAGTGTCTCTCTTGATGGGGGAGTGCATTGCAATGTTCTTTTATTTCCAATGCAYATAKCACCCAATGTGTTCTAACTTCAAGTGGCATTRCAGTGCTCTTTTATTTCCATTTCACATAACACTCAATGTTTGGACTTAATAAAAAGGAAAATAAAGGGCTTGGAAAATTGTTGYATTACAAATAAAGGGAACTCAAGGATGTAACACACCCTCCACAAAGGAACTCATAAATGAGACAATATGAACCCTTGATATGTCAAGAGCCCCATGCCCATGAGTCTTTCCCCAATCCACCTCATACTCATTACATGATATAGATAGGGCCTTCTCAGGAAACATTCCTTGAATTGGGGATTGGCCTACCCAATATGGCACTATGTCACCCCTCCCATACCTAAATTTGGAAAAGTTTATAAGGTCTTTGAGAATTTGTTTAGTTTGAAACGGGGGGGTTTAATGCACTTGTTTGGGTGGTTCTTTTATTAAATGTGGCTTACTTGACATGATACATATGACTTGTGGACCCTTGGAGGGCGTACTTGTTTTTCTTTGCAGGACCTTTCTTGGTGAATGATGACTAACCACACATGACATAACCTTATACACTTGGACGTGGCCTTTGGAGGCTCAGGAGATCACCTTTTCCCTTGACATCATCTTGTGGCTAGGGTTTGATGGATGAGGTGGTTCCAGAGGTGGTTTAACAGGAGGAGACACATGGCATGGTACCTTTTCATTTGAGAGCATGGCACGTGGCCTTTGGATTCCCAACGTTCTCCTCTTGAGGTTTGATGTCTCAGTTTTCATCCCTGCATCACCCTTTTTAGGGTTTTATTTTATGTATTTTTCATTTTTCAAATTGTAAAGGAAAATGAAGGGGTTCGACCCTCTTCTAATTTGTTGTTGACAATTTAAAGTGGACAAATCAATTTAGATGGCCTCATATAAATATAGGACCATCTCATTTTCATTTTTCATCATTCATTCCTCATCATTTGTGAGAACAAGTCTGAAATTTTCTCCCTACTTGGCTATCTTGCTCTTCTACACTTATGTGACTTGCTTGGAGGATCAATTTGTGGACACTTTTGCTGATTTTTGGATGGAATTTATGCAATTAGGGTTTTATCTCATGTTATCTTGGTGAAGTTAGTGAAATTTCTTCAATTTTATCTTTGTGCTATTAATGCTTCATCATAGTTTCTCTTTTTCATGCTATACGTCTTGCTTAGTGAAACCCTAAGAGAGGAGCATAAGTGCTTCCTCCTCTCACAAGGTTAATTTAGTCCAAAATTTGTGAAGGAATCCTTGCTAGGGTTAGATTCATAAATCCCTAGACATTGATTTTAATCTAGTTGAAGCATCAATAAGGAAGAAAAGGTTGCTAGAGCCCAAACGTGCTTGCACTCTAGCAATCATTCTCTTTAATGTTTAAACGCTAAGGCCCTAATGTGCTAGCACCTTAGAGTTTAAGCCCCACCTCTTGGTTTCTATTTGTTAAATCTTCAAGCATTGTTGTATTGCTGTTATAAAGACTCAATAGCCCTCAAAGACACTCATCTTACAACTCTCTTGTGGTGAAATTGATCAACAAACACTCTCTCTCAATTATCTCAAGCTTTCTACTAATTTTGCTAACACTAACACTCACTAACTTGTTAGTCAACTTGCTATAGTTGCAAAATTTTACTACATCCATCTTAATACAACTTTATTTGCTGCATACACTCTTGTAAAGGTGGTTTAACTTGCTCAGAATTTATCTCAAGAAATTGGATAATGTTCTATGTAATGCATGCTTATTTTTCTTGGTCAATTGTTAAAATTCTAAGCTCTTTTATTTGTTGTTGTTAAAAACTTATATTTTTGTTATAAGACTGGTGTACTGCAACACATTTTTACCAACCATTGCAATTTTCTTTGTCTAGTGTCTTCAAGGGATATGTATTGCATGTTTGAGCTTGGAAATCATTACATATATGCTATAAACTATTCTTGTTATGGGAAGGTACTCAAAAAATTTCATACCCCTTTTATCTCCTTGACCTAGACTTTTCTTTAGGTGATCAAGAGAGGCGAAGATATGCTTATCTACTTTACTTGTTGGAGATATGATTATCTACTTTACTTGCTACTTTGATCCCTTGAGGTCACCGGGGAAGCCTCCCCTGTGGTGGACCTCCTCCATCACTAAAATGAGGGAATTTATTACTAAGGTGACAGTGGTAGGATTTTCCATAGTTATGTATATTCAGGGGACTTGTGTTGGGATTTGCACAAGTACAAATCCTATGATAACAGTGTTCATTTTGGGATACCATGGATCATTATTTCAGATAGGGATAGTAGGTTGCTCAGTACCTTTTGGTTCAACCTATGATCTCTAATGGAAACCAAGCTGAACAAATTGACTGCCTTACACCCCTAAATAATGTGCTTGGGATTCCAACTATCTCCCCCCATTAACGTATCTTTTTCCATTGCATCTACATAGGAAGAGTCCTCTCATGCTTAGACTGAGGTAGATAGAGCAACAACATTTGTTGAATGGGTACAACACATCCAATAATAGGTTCATGATATTATGTAGAAAGCCACTACCAAGCATAAGCAATGACATGTCCAAAATCGGGTTCCACACAAGTGTCAGGTAACTTGGTGATAAGGTGTTGTTGCATTTGTAAAAATAACTCCTCACAAGACTCCAGAAGAAGCTCAAACCATTTCAATATGGGCCTTACACCATCATAAAGGATATGGGTGAGAATTCTTTTGAATTGAGTATTCCCCCTTTGTAATGTACCCAACCACCAGTAGGCTAGGCACACTACTTCAAAAACACACTTCAAAACTGATGTCGAATTCTGATAATAATTGATTCAAAATAAGCCTGAAAGAATGTAATAACCACACATGCAATAATAAATATTCATGCTGAATCATCCAAGAAATGAACAAAATGCCATGCATAACAAATAACTAGCAAGCATGCACACATAAATACATCTAAGAGATAAATATACACAATGGGATATAAGTTATCTAGAAAAAATAAAGAGCACTTATCTTTAATTAAACCATCACCAAATGGCTGCAGACCAAGGATGTTCCTCCTAACCATAGACACTGTTGTTTCAATTCTCAATAGTAGGTCACCCTTAAGCCAGGGCTATGAATCCACAAGGATGGGTCCTAGGCCAAATCTAAAAACACACAGCAGTTGGCTAATTACCTCTCAGGTTTTCCCAACCACACAACAATCCTAATTTTCATCTCTCTTTCCCCTTCATCCCGCACAACCCAAAGAAATGAACCCCTTTCTCTGCTATGCAGTCCCTTAGGCTGTTCCATTTCTCTCTGGGGATCAAGTGCTACTGGTAAGGAAATATCCATTCTACAAAACACCAAGTAATCTCAGCTGTGAATATTTCATTCAAAATTTCCATCAATCTCATGCCCATAGGAATCCATTCCAACCTAGAATGATTGGTAATTCCTAACAACCATCTCACAGTGGCTCTCCTCCAACCATTCATTTCCATGCTCCAACCCAGAGCACACGAATGAGAAAGAGTGAATGAGGAATAATCCAAAGGAAAGAGTGTAATATTAAATGGAGAAGAACAAAGAACAACCCAAAATAACCCTCAGATAGGGTTTATATAATTACAAGAACCAAGAACCACATGGCCTTCCTCCCAAGAAACTCATGTAACCACTTTTCTCAATTAAAACCAATATGGGTAAATAAAATATAATAAAAATACTTAGCCCCTTAATCCCCCTCTCTCTTGGAATCTGTTGATTATTTGGGTTGGTTGTCATTGATGTCAATCCTTGAAGAAAGTCCGGTAGTGAATTCCGGTAGCACAAAGGTTTGGGTAATGGAACCAAGTTTGTTTGATGTATAATGGTATGCGTTTTAATATATTTGAAGGTAAGACTATTTTGGATGGATAGTACATGTCATTCCATTTCTGGTGGTATGTGGAACATCACATAACTCCTCATGGTTAGAGATTTACGGCCATGTGAAGTTGGAGAACCCTCATGAGTCATCTAGAAGCCCGAAAAGGTCAAAGTGTTCAAAGTGATTGCAAAGAAGAAATTATTTAAATAATAAAGTGAAGTGATGAGTGTACTATAAGTCAAAGTGGATACAAAATAAATTATTTAAATAATAAAGTTAATGGAGAAATTACTAAGTGGACAAGTGGTTAGAAGTGGGTTAGCCCTAAAATAAGGAAAGTGGTTTAAGAGATTTTAGAAGGTAAATAATAAAGTGAAACAATGAGTGTACTATAAGTCAAAGTGGATACAAAATAAAATATTTAAATAATAAATTTAATGGAGAAATTACTAAGTGGACAAGTGGTTAGAAGTGGGTTAACCCTAAAATAAGGAAAGTGGGTTAAGATGGTCAAAAGGTAACCCCTTGAGGAAGCTACATGAAAGTATAAATAAGAGGAAAGAGTCTCTCATTTTAAACACACTTGAGAATATTGAATATCTACAAGTGAATGAGGTAACCAAAGGATATCCAAGCTTAATTTCAGAGGGAAGGTGAAGTAAAGAAGGCTGAAATTCAAGGGAGGATAAATTCATTTGATGATGCTTTCTAAGGCATGTTATTTACAAATCATCTCACCATTTTTGCAATATTTTTTTTTCTAGATTGATTCATACCGTGAAATTGGGAGGCCATTGAGGAAACATATCCAACTAGATGCAATACAAATTTCATCTTGTGGTTCGTTGTATTTTTGGAGTTACACTCCGTGGAAAATAGGGTTTGTGGCTAGTCCCGAAACTAGTCTAAAACAAATGTTTTGGGTAAAAACGTCATAACTTATTCATAACAGATCCAAATTAAGTAAGACCAAATGTATTGGTTAGAGTACAGTCTGTAGTATTATGTATACAATTTTAAGATCCATACAACAAATATTATGTGCGGGGCATTCTCTACAAGTTCATTGTCTAGAATAAGCCAAAATTCAACAAGGTATGCTATTTTTGATATAACTCCTTTCCTGAGAGGTTCCAAGTAGTGAAATATGGAGGAATTAAAAAAAAGACACCGAAGAACATTGTGTACCATTTTCAGATCTTTATTCATTATAGGTACATAGTTATTATTATTGAAAGTTAGGGTTTTTGACTAATCCAAAATTAGTCATGTGAGACTAAAGTAAAGTTTGATGAAAATGCTAGTCTCTTGTTGTTAAAGTTAAGGAGGGTTTGTAGGTATGTGATCATATACACCAGGTATATTATAGATTTACAAATCAAATTTGGATGATGAAATTGATGAGGGTTTTTGGTTGAGGTACATGGTTGAGACAAGTAGTTGATGAGTTGGCACATACATGAGGTGTATAGTTGATGATGTTGGTACATATTGATGAGTCATAGTTTATGTGTATTTGATGCATGATTGATACATATTTGGTGCATGCTTGATGCACTCTTTGATGGTATAGGTTGAGGTACAGGTTGGTGCATGGTTGATGCACTTATTTATGGTACATGCTAATTACAGGTTGAGGTACAGGTTGATGCATGGTTGATGCACTTGTTTATGGTACAAGATGATTACAGGTTGTTTGGTATAGGTTGGTGCATGGTTGATGCACTTGTTTATGGTACAAGTTTATTATAAGTTGATTGGTACATGTTTACAATAGTATATCTCACAGTGATAGTGTGACAGTGGTTCCATCATTCTACTTATATTTCAGGGCAATTGGACGGGGAAAGGACATGTGGTTGTAGCCAGAGAACATAGGGGGTTGTAGCCTCCTTCTGGTTGTAGATGGAGAAGGAAGAAGCATAAATGAGAGAGAATATATTGACAGATCATCTTAAGGAAATAACTGACAATCTAAACTGGCTTGAGGTAGAGTTTGGTCAAGAAGAGGAAGGACTTGAAGAAGAAATAATCACATTAAAAATTCATCTTGAAGAAGCAAAAAGAACAGAAGAATTCATGAAATATCAGATAATGAAGAAAGAAGAAGAGGTTGAGAAGCTTGAAGAAGAAGTTGTCACATTGAGAAGTAAAATCATCAAGATCAACAAGAATGTTGAAGATACAGAAACATCCACATTATTTATAGAGAATGAAGAGAAGCACTCTAGGTTGCTAGAAAAGAAGAATGAAGAAAATAGAAAGAGTTATGCAAAAGTACTCAAAGGAAGGAATCATGGTCAACTCGAATCTAAGAAAACTATTTAAGATACATCTTCAAGAAGACCATCCATGTTCAAGCCACAAAGAAGCTTCAATCATGATCATGATCAGTCAAGGCAAACATTTAGAAGGACTACACCACAAAGAAGATCATTCATTGCCAGGTATGAAAATTTATTTTATGGTCATTGTTTTTATTGTGCTAACTTTGGACATAAGGTTGCAGATTGCAAGGATTATAAAAGAAATGTTCAAGCAAGAAATGACTATGTTTCCCCACGTAACATTGAATGTTACAAATGTCATAACTATGGACACATAGCTAGTGATTTTAGAATCATGATCGATACTTCCATGAAAGAGAACACTGCTATCATATGTAAGAAAGTATGGATAAGAAAACATGAAGAACAAGTGAACAAAGACCAAATCCCAGAGATCGCAAGATTGACAATAAAATGAGATGAAGAAAATTCTATAGAGAAAAAGAAAGATGCCAGATACATAAAGGTTTGGAAAACAACTGAAAGAAAAGAAGGACAGGTAAATAAGGAACATGTTCAAGAAATTGTACTTTTAGGCATTGTAGTGAAAGATGAATCCATGGATAGAAAGAAAGAATTCAAAGCTCAGAGAGATGACAAATCTACCAATGAAGATGATGATGAATACACATCATAGAAGGAATTGTTCTGAGCCATCCCACTTAGAGAATCCCAGGTAACATGAATATTATACAGGGGGAGTCTATGTGATAATTGTGACAGACCAAAGAACCATCCTTCGAGAAACTTGCAGAGTTTGAATAGACAGATCCAGAGAAGTCAGTTAGAAAAACTACAATAAGTTGTAGTAGTGAATACTTCATGATAGTACAATGATAAATGGGTCAACATTATGGACAATGTGTAGTAGAGTCTTGGACAATATGGACTGAGATGGATTCATAAGAACACTTAGCAAGTTTGGATAGATATACGACAGTGGACGAGAGCATGGATTCATAGATTGGTTCAGAGAGTGGTTCAGAGACAAAGGAACATTATCATAATGGATGATAATTACAAAGGAAATGGCTCGAACAATGCTAATGGATTCAAAATTGACAGGTATTTTTTGGACACATGCAGTGCATACATCAGTTCACATTCAAAATAAAGTAATGCTCATAAATAACAATGACAAAACTTCCTATGAGCTATGGAAAGGAAGACCAGGAAATGCGAAGCACTTCAGAGTATTTGGAAGCAAATGCTACATCAAAAGAGAAGATGGCAGAATGAGAAAGTTTGACTCTCGTGTGGACAAAGGAGTACTTGTTGGTTACTCAAGTACAAGGAAAGCATACAAGTGTTACAATCTGAGGTTGAACAAAGTTGTGGAAACCATCAATGTAACAATTGATGAAACAGGTGGACAAGAATTAAAGAAAGAAGAAAATGAATCAATGGAACAACTTTACGAAGAAGAAGCATAAGATGAAGAAGAAGTCTACATCGAACAACCAGAAGGATTTCAGTTGTCAGAGAATGCATATTATGTGTGCAAATTGAAGAAGGCATTGTATGGTCTAAAACATGCTCCTAGAGCATGGTACTCTAGATTGGATAAATATCAACAATAGGCAGGGTTCAAAAAAGGAAGTGCAGACAACAACCTCTACATCAAGGTAACTCAAGCTAGTATTTTATTAATTGAATTTTATGTTGATGATATTATTTTTTGGAAGTAATGACGTCAGGTTAAGACATAAATTTGCAAAGGATATTAGAATGAATTTTAAATGTCATTACTTGGAGAACTATCCTTCTTTCTGGGTCTCCAGATACATCAAAACAACCAAGGAATTTTTATTTCTCAAACTAAGTATATCAGAGAAAGGCTAAAGAGGTTCGGAATGAAAGATTGCAAACCAGTTACCACTCCTATGCAAACCAATTGCAAGTTCAACAAAGATGATGATTCAAAGTCTACATACTAGAGTAATACAAGTCAATGATTGGTAGCTTACTATATGTGATATCATCCAGACTAGATGTAATGCAGGCAATTAGATAGGTGTCACAATTTCAAGCAACACCAAAGGAATCACATATCTTAGCAGTGAAACATATTTTCAGATATTTCAAAGGAACAAAAGAGTTTGGATTATGGTATCCAAAATGAAAGGATCTATCATTTATTGCCTACATAGATGCAGACTGGGCAAGTTGCATTGATGACCGATGAAGCACCAGTGGAGCAATGTTGTACTTGGATATACAATATGAGTATGATGATCCCATTCCAATCTATTGTGATAATACAAGTGCCATCAATATCTCAAAGAACCCCGTGATGCACTCCAAGATGAAGAACATTCCAATCAAGTATCAATTTCTACGGGAACATGTTGTAGAAAAGAACATTGGAGTTGAATATGTGGGAACAAAAGAACAAGTGGCAGACATCTTTATAAAACCACTTCCATGGGAAGCCTTTGAGTATCTACGCTAGATACTCAGAGTAATTTCTACTTCAAAATGAATGCTTTTGAATGCTTATATTATATGTCTTAGATTTACACGAGGAAGCACCATAAAGAGGTCAGTTCAGGTTGGAAGATCATTTTCAAGAAGAGTTCAGTCAGGGGGAGTATCCCCAAGGACAGTTCAGTTAGGGGGAGCAACCCCAGATGGAAAGATACATTTTCCATTGATGACAAAGGGGGAGAGATTTATCAGATGCAAAGGTAAATGCTTGGAGAAAGAGAACAAAGGCATGGTTCCAGGGGGAGCGATGGTCATAGAGGGAGCATGAGTGATATGACTTCAATATTGCATTAGAGTGTTTCCATCAATTCCAAAGGGGGATACTGTTTATTATTTGGGTTGGTTTTCATTGATGTCAACCCTTGAAGAAAGTCCGATAGTGAATTTCGGTAGCACAAAGGTTTGGGTAATGGACCCAAGTTTGTTTGATGTATACTGGTATGATATTTAATATATTTGAAGGTAAGACTATTCTATATGGATAGTACATGTCATGCAATTTCTGGTGGTATGTGGAATGTTACATAACTCCTCACGGTTAGAGAGTTATGGCCATGTGAAGTTGGAGAACCCTCATGAGTCATCTAGAAGCCCCAAAAGGTCAAAGTGGTCAAAGTGTTTGCAAAGAAGAAATTATTTAAATAATAAAGTGAAGTTATGAGTGTACTATAATTCAAAGTGGATACAAAATAAATTATTTAAATAATAAATTTAATGGAGAAATTACTAAGTGGACAAGTGGTTAGAAGTGGGTTAGCCCTAAAATAAGGAAAGTAGTTTAAGAGATTTTAGAAGGTAAATAATAAAGTGAAGTGATGAGTGTACTATAAGTCAAAGTGG